>CAUYON010020445.1:0-11693 GCA_963573935.1 Arctocebus calabarensis
CTCAATCCCAGGAAAGGACTGTATCCATTCATTGATACATTCATTCACCTTGCCCCTGGTGGAAGGGACTGTATTCATTTGTTTCCTGGCCAAGGAACCCATACACCTATATATACCCTGAGACTAAAGGCCTAAAGGAGGAAATGGGGAAAGACTGGGAGAGAAATGGAGAGAGCTTCTCTCTCCCCACCAGAATTTTCGCCCTCTAACAAGTGCCTTAATGTTTTCTGTATTCTTTTCTTTCTTTTCTGTGAATAAATTCTGTCTTAAAAAAAAAAAAAAAAAAAAAAGATTGGGGTTAGCAACCTGAGTAGCTTGAAAAAGCAATAAATAAAATGAATCAATTCATCAGATGAGAAAAGATTAGAAAGCCACTAGTACACAGGCAGGTGGAAAACAAATATATAACAGTAACAACAGCATGATTTGGGGGGGACCTACGGGGCAGAGACAAAAATAGAAAAAGTAAAACATTATTTACAAGTTGAGAATTGACTAGTTATATACCCAGCAAAGGTGAATGAGAGGAGGGATTATGTGGAGTAATGAGTTCATAGTTAGAATATGAACTACTGGGCTCAGGGCCTGTAGCTCACTGATTAGGGCGCTGGCTACATATACTGGGGCTGGCAGGTTCCAACCTGGCCCAGGCCTGCTAAACAACAATGACAACTACAAAAAATAATAATAATAATTGCTGGGAGTTGCAGTCCTGGCTACTTGGGAGGCGGAGGCAAGAGAATGGTTTAAGCTCAAGAGTTTGAGGTTGCTGTGAGTTGTGACCCTATGGCACTCTACTGAGGGTGACATAGTGAGATTCTGTCTCAGGAAAAAAAAAAAATGAACTAGTGAGTTCAAAGTTTGGAAAAAGCAAGAAGACTACAGTCTGAGAGGGACTGAAAGTGACAATGAAGACAAAAAAGCTGATTCACCATGAATGAATGACAGAAAAGAGATACAGAAAATAGGCCCATGCATCACCATCTAGCCTACGGGTAAACCTTGAGGCAGAGTGGTTCTGAACGGTTGCAAGATTAAATAACACAGTCATATATGTAGGTTGACCTTTGCAAAGGTCACTGGAATTTGTGAACTGTACTTCCAAATGTGGCTTTTCTAGCCAGAAATGAATGTAACTGTTACTTAACCACTATGCACTTCACTTTCCTCAGTTGTAAATAAATCCTTTTTATCCTGACTATTAGGAATTTAGCTGGCACCTAATCTCACTGCACTTCATTCAACCACAAAAGAGACTTAAAAAGGAGATGGAAGATTGAATTAAATCAAAGATTCTCCACCTGACTGCAAGTTTAAATCATGGGTACTTAGAAAAAAGGCAAACCTATCTATGCTCTGTCCCCAAACCCAGTAATTCTGATTTATTTGTTCAGGGATAGATTCCAGTCATCAACATTCTTAAGAAGCTCCTCGGGAGATTCAAATGTGCAGCTGAATTGAAATACGTATTTCTAAAGGCTGCTTCTCTTTTAAAATTTTTAAATTCTATGATTGTATATGATTGTTCACCACAACTCTGTTCATCTGTTAAAATAATACTACCATGTGCCAGGCACTTCCACAAACATCTAGTGACTCCTCACAATACCACTATGAGGTACACATTTCTGTGTCCATCTTCACAAATGAGTCCAGTGAAGCTTGGAAAAGTAAAGGGACTTGTTCAAGAAAGAGTCACAGGCTAGCAATGAGTAGAGCCAGGACTCCTGGTTTGTTTTATTGGTACCAGTCCACTCTACAAGCAACTTACTTTCTTTCCAGTATACTCAGTAATTATTTGAATACCTTCTTTTATCTTCCCGCCCCAAATTGAGCACACCAGTTTGTGGTTTACAGATTGACTAGGGAGAAAGTTATCTTGGGTAAGGGCAAGATATTAACCCAGCATGCTATAGATACTATAGAATTACAGAACACCTTAACCTAGAAAGGTTTTACAACCTAAATTAGCACTGTGATAGCATATCTACAAAGTAATTTTTGTTCAGTTAAACCAAGACACACATTGCTATTAAGTAAACAGCTAACGTACAAAGCTGGTTCATCAAAAATAAACATCAATAGAAAAGTAATTTTATGTACTTTATATTGAGCAGAGCATTCTAAAACAAAATTCTATGACAATACAACTCTGACAAAACAGTAATTGACAGAGCAATAATAAGATGTACTCTACCAAAGAGCTTCAATGTATAAACATAACCCTCAAAATTTTTCAGGTATTAATATTCCCATCAAGTGCCAATAAATCAATCACACTGAAAATTATGATAAAATCCTTCTGTTGATCCAAAGCTTCTCTCCCATTCATCAGTAAATATCAATCCATTATCTACTTGGAAATTTCATAAACATTCAAGTTCTGTACCTTAGGCCAAAATTCATTGACTTACCCCAAGACAAATTTTGGGGGAAAAAAAAAAAAAAAGTACAATCAACCCAATCTGTACATTTAACAGAATTCCTGGCATGTACTGGGAAAACAACACTACAGAGATTTCAATACTATGCCCATGAAAATTACAAATTAATAAGAAAATCATGAGGCATATTTACAAGAAACAAACATATGTGCACTCATCCATTCAAACCTTTCCTGAGCATCTGGTTATGGTCTTGACATGCTGGAGATGGAGAGGCAAATCAGATCTGATGTATTCCCTGCTGTCAAGGAGATGCCATGACAGATCTATGTAATATTTACAGGGATATCATGGGAGAAATAAATTGATTCCTGGGGATAGAAAGGGTGTTAGGTAAGAGAACAGGGCAGAAAAGGCTTCAGAAGACTGTAGACTTAAAGAGTATTTTTAGGAAGAAAAATGTAATTTCAAGAACACCTTTAAGTCAGCCCTAAAGGAAGTATTTACACTGTCAAATTCATCAAGTCAAAAAGAGCAGTGATAAGAACAAACAAGATGGACAGAGATTGCTCCACAAGAATGAGTTATATACATGTATCCTATAAAGCTATGCTATAGGAAAACTGAGAAGGCTTTAGAGTCGTAAGACCTCAGATAAATAGTTTCGCTGCTAGATTTGTGAAGTCAGCTAAATCATCTCATTTCTAAATAACTCTTTGTCCATAAAAATAAATGTATAATGTCATTTGACAATGAAGCAACACTAGAAGAATGTTTACGAACCAAAGAAACTGGCAATCAAATCTGAGCACAAGCTACATTTTTACCTCTGAAGAGTAAAAAGATAAATTCTCCAAAATGTTTTAGGGGTAACTGTATTTGTGGTTAAGACTGTATTTTTCAGTTCATTTAAAAAAATTTTAAAGGTAAGATGTCTTCCTTATTAATAAAAAATAACATTCATATGCTGGAGTAATTGAAACCGAGTCTTTTATTTTTAGGCCTGAGTCAGTACACCAGTTTTGTGTTTGTTTTTTTGAAGCAATTACGTGTGCTTTCCAAATAAATAGCTAAATACCATTCACCTGGTGCTGTCAGGATCCAAAGAGGTTAAAAATTACAAGCCCTCATTAACACCAAATTAACCTGAAGACCCCATGAGCTACCGGAATACAGAGAAAAGGGAAATACTCGAAACACTGGTAGGCATGCAACTTTAAGAAAGCAAAAGAAAGAATAAACCTCTAAATGTCAAGATCACTTTACCTTATTCTTAAAAGAACAACCACATGCCTTTAAGTCTCTCAATCAACGTTTGTGTTTCAATCTTTCCTTAATGAGCCTCTTCAGCAATATACTAAAACACGACAAAGTAGGCATTTATCAACTCAACGTACTCTGCCAATGTATGAATTACGGAGAAGGGTTTACGTATCAGTAACCTTCAGACCACTCATTTCCACTGCACACTCACTTCAAACCTTTGAAGTTATTGCTGTAATGTTGTAAGAGCACACAGGCTCTTCAGGCCATATGAGCGGCGAGCTCTCAGCCTTTAATAACATTTTAAAAACAAATTCGGCCAACGACTATAAAACTAAAATACTCCCAATAAATAAAACATCGCTTCTATCAGGGCAAATTCTGCGGTGCCATTTCCTCCCTCCCCAAGTTACTTAAAAATATACTGTTCAAGTTACAACATCCCTGCTGCAAACACCCTGCAAACTTTTCCAACAGAAAGATGTTGGGGCCCAGAGACGCCACTGCCAAGTCTGGGACCCCAGTTCTCTAACCCCACCACTCCTCGCCGACCTCAGGCTCCTTCCCGCAGAGGCGCGGGCGGGACCCTCGCGGCGGTCCCCGCACTCCCCCGGCGGCGCTGTCCCGGGGCGGGCGCAGCTCTCTCCAGGCCCGGCGGGACGGCGGCGGTGACTCGTCCCCAGGCCGGCCCAGCGCGAGGGGAGCGGCCCGGGAGCGCCCCGTTTCCCACAGACCCCAACATGGCGTCGGCCGCCGCCGCCGCCGCGACGCCGACACCTACCGGCACAGCAACGGCCCCGGGACCGCAGGAGGAAGCGCCCGGAAAGTTTCGCTTCTTCCTTCTCGGCCCACCAGGAGCCAGCGGGCCACCAACCCCGGCTTCACCTACCCAGACGGGCGCGGGCGGTGGCGGCGAAGGTCCGATCCCTCCTAGTCGCGGACGCCGGGCACGGACTCTCCTCCCCAGCCCCAGGCCTCCCAGGGTGTGTGCAGTCCGCGGCCCCGCGCAGCCGGCGCGACCCAGATGCGACGGGCGGGCCGGCTGCCAGAGCAGCCGCTCGCAGGTGACTCTCCCGCCCCTGCAGTCGAACCCGACAACGGCCGCCCGGGCTGGCCTCTCTCCTGCGCGCGCACAGACGTGCCCCCGCCCACACTCCAAGCACCAGTGCGCGGGCACGAGTACACCCACCCAGCTCGCTCCCCGCCCTTTCTCGCCAGTTCCCTCGCCCCGCCCCTCTCAGCCCGCGCGTCGCGTTCGAGGGGTGGGGCCTTCTGTAGAGTCCACACCCACCCAGACATCCTGCGGGTGGAGCCGCTCCCTCCGCCGCGGTGTGTGGAGACGCGGTAGGAAGCGTTTAAGTGCGCGTGGGGCGCTTACCTGACTCTTCCGACTCGCAAGAGCCTTTGGAAAAGACTGTTCACCTGTCCACGAAGTACTTAGGGAGACTGGAATCCTGTAAGGAAGACCTCCAACCCTGCCCCCAACAGGCCTCTCCTGGGAATTGAAGAACGAGAAAGGCTTTGGATTTAAATGTCCAAAAGCGTCGGTAGAGACAAACAGAAACTTTCGTTTAGCTTGGCGATCCTGCCCATCCCACCTTCCTTTTGCTTTCACTGTGTGGCAACCACACACATACCCCACATGCTCCACACAGCCATTTCTTTTAAGTACATGCCTTAGAACTCCGGTCTTTCCAGAACTTTTCTCTGACCGCACAAAACCCCATCTACCTACTTGACATACCTAGAAACTGTAAGGATGGCATCTCATACGAGGTTGAACGTGCCCTTTTTCATGCACGCCATAGCACCTGTTTGCTAATCGCCTTGGTGGCTCCATGCAGAGGTAACAAAGGCGTCTAGAATAGAGAAGGAAGAGGTGGACAACAAAGGCACACTGATTTTAAACAAAAAGTGTGTGAGTAGATGGAACTTAGGTTTGGGCAAACTTTGTTTTCCATTGTCTATTGTTTCAAGGATTTTTTTTTTTTTTTAACATTTGATTGCTGTTGAATCAGAGTACCACCACCAAGCTGCGCATAGATTCGCACTTAAGGAAAATGAGGTTTGAGTTCCGTCCTCCTTTGTTTCTACCTGCTCTTCAGTCTGAGATTCTCTCTTCAAGGTTTTCTGCCTCTCAGCCTCCCCTACTCCAGTGTCTCAGAACTCTTGTTTTTAAAATTAATAACTAGAACAAAATTAGCAAGGGTGAACAATTTTTTAATGGGGAAAGATATAGGATCACAATCACACGCATACACACATGCACAAAAAAATCTTTCGTGTGTTAGCTATAGCTGTCTCGGTAGACAAGTGCAAATGTCGAGACCAGAACTCTGTCCCAGTCATCACTCTACCTCATCTTGGCTCAGCGTCACCCTTCTCTACTTGTCCAGCAATACTTGTGGGTGAGGAAAAGACAGAGCTAAATATCTAAAATCCCTTTAAATTTTGAAATTAAGAATTGGTATATCTGATTAGTTGTTTAATGTAGAGTCTAGAGCATTAGTCACCAAACATTTTTGGTCCCTCACCTCCACTAGTAAAAAGGTAGAGTATGTAAAGTGCATAAATAGAAACCAGAATGACTAATTCAAATCTTGGCTTTGCCACCAACTACCTGTGTCCCAGGACACATCCAGATATTACCTGGATTTTTTTCACTTGTAAAATGGAGATAAAAGTATATCACAGAGCTATTACGAAGATTAAATGAATTTATGTGAAATAAAAAATTATTATAGAGATATTATCTATATAGTGTGTTTATATATATGCATACCTATTATAATATACTCAATGTTAGGTATATTGTAAAACATTCACACACAAAATTAGAAATAATGATTTTATAAATATATATGTATGCTTTCTTTCTGCACTTTCCATGCCTTCCCTGGCCAATGTGTACCTCTGGTAAATATGATAGTCACTAACCACTTATCTTAATTGAATTTAAATTTAGTTAAATTAAAAATTCAGTTCCTCATTCACACTGACCACACATGCTCAATAGCCCACAGTACAAATATAAAATTTTTCATTGTTGCAGAAAGCTCTGTTGGATATCACTGACCAAGCTGAAAAAAAACACAAGGACCTTAAAGTCACTGAAAGGAGTAAGGTCAACTCCTGAATCAGAACTGTAACTGTAAGACCCCATTTAAGTCAAGTGGGGCCTTTCTCGGGGCCTTACATCTCTTCTGCAAAATGATGATAAAAATAGGAACTATCTCATGGACTGAGGAGCAAAGGAAAACAGATAACATGTGTAAAGTGTCTGGCAGAATGCCTAAAACATGTTGGAACTTGAAAATAATGGTAAAATTTGAGTTTAAAGTAACCCAATTTTATAACCCTGAAAAGCAAAAAAAGATTTTGCTATTTTCTTAAATCTAATGGGTTTAAGTTTTCTTTTTTTTTTTTTTTTGAGAAAGAGCCTCAAGCTGTCACCCTGGGTAGAGTGCTATGGCATCACAGCTAACAGCAACCTCCAATTCCTGGGCTCAAGCGAGTCTCTTGCCTCCGCCTCCCAAGTAGCTGGGACTACAGGCGCCCACCACAACGCCCGGCCATTTTTTGGTTGCAGCCGTCATTGTTGTTTGGTGGGCCCAGGGGCTGGATTCGAACCCGCCAGCTTAGGTGTATGTGGCTGGCGCCTTAGCCCGTTGAGCCACAGGCGCCGAGCCTAATGGGTAAGTTTTCAAGGATACCTATTTTATAAAAGCAAATAGTTTGGTTTACTTTTAGCTGAAAGCAGCATTCAAAGGGAGATGGGCAATATCTAGATTTTAATTACTTATTGATTTATTTGTCCCCTCTATGCTTAAACCCTGGCCTTTATCCTATGTTGCCCAGTTCAGTAAAATGACATTGCCATCCACAATCCTCGTATATCCTCATTCTCTTTTCCATCTCCTTCATCTAATCACTTTGCCTCCAAAATGTTATAGGATCTACCTTCAAAACACTTCATCTCATCTCCTCTCCTCATGTCCCCTACATGAGGGCACCATACGGGATGTGTCACTCACCTGCAGAAACCCTTCCATGGCTCCTCACTGAAGCTACCATATATAATTGTACACACTGTAATAGGACAATCTTCTGTGATTGAGTCTTTCACATAGGAGGCTTTGCAAATTTCATATTTATTACAGATCTTTTCTGGAAGATATCAGTGAAGTGACATAAGTATATTACGATAGTTTTCCAACAGATGGAAATGTCTTGGCTTGTCAGATTTGCCCAAACATGCTTTATAAAGTAAGAATATTTTTCTCTCACTTAGAACAGAATGCCAGCTCATCAGAAAGTCCTAGGAGTCACAGAATAATCCAGCCACTGCCATCCTCTCCATGATGCTAGGCTCCACCAAATAATAGTGCCATTGACCTATTACTTCCTAAAATACATCATGCTCTTTTCTGGTATGGGTAACCACTGCCCTGACCACTCATCTACCTAGACCATCACAACCCTACCTCCTCTCTGTGCTTCACATAGCTGTGACTTCTTGTCATCTTTCAGGCCTCAGAGAGGACCTTCCTAGACACAGAGCCTGAGAGAGTGCCCTGGTTATTCTCAGTCACAGCCCTTTGTTGTTTACCTCACAGCACTTATAAAATCTCCCTAAAGACTAGAGGCTCCATGAAGGCAGGGATCTCATTGTTTTGTTCACCTTTCTATCCATAGTTCCTAACAGGAGCGTGTACCAGTTTGCTGGTGGTCAACTCAGCATTATTGCCACCCTCTTCCTTATTCTCCTCTGCATCTATGGGGAGAAAGCTTAGAACTCTATTTTTCAGAGAACTTGTCCAGGTTAACTTCTGTGTAAGGAAGACATATATGTAAGATTTAAAAGGCAGAAGTAAGGAGAAACCACTATTCTCTTGTTGCTACCATCCAAATGTTGGCACTCCTCCAAAATTTGTATATTGAAATCTAATCCCCAAGGTGTTGGTATTAAGAGGGCGGATTTGGGAATTTGAGCAGGACATAAGGTCAGATCCCTTATGAATGGGATTAGTGTCATTATAAAGGCACAAGAAGACAGGGAAAGGGGTAAAGGAGGGAAGGAGAGGAGGAGGGAGGGTGGAGAGAGGGTAAATGGTGGGATCACACTTATGGTGCATCTTAGAAGGGACAGGTGAAACCTACTAAATGCAGAACACAAATGTTTTCACACAATAAGCGAGAAAATCTCATGAAGGTTATGTCGAACAGTTGGATGAAAATATTTCAGATTGTTTATGAAGCCCACACACTGTACCCCATGATCATACTAATGTACACAGCTATGATTTAATAAAAAATAAAAAAAATGATCAAGGAATGCAAAGTGCAACAGGAATAATTATAAGAAAGCATCCCTCCCACCCCAGAGTCCCTAGGTCCCTTCCCTGGAACAGGTGCTCTCAAGACATTTCTTCTCTCAAGAACACAAATTATTCCATAGCCTACATTTTTTTTTTTAACCTTTCTGTTTTCATTTAAAAAATCACAATCTTGGCTTGGCACCTGTGGCTCAACTGGCTAAGGCGCCAGCCACGTACACCTGAGCTGGCGGGTTCGAATCCAGCCCGGGCCCGCCAAACAATAATGACAGCTGCAACAAAAAAATGGCTGGGCATTGTGGTGGGCGCCTGTAGTCCCAGCTACTTGGGAAGCAGAGGCAGGAGACTCGCTTGAGCCCAGGAATTGGAGGTTGCTGTGAGCTGTGACCATAGCACTCTGTCCAGGGTGAGAGCTTGAGGCTCTGTCTCAAAAAAAAAAAAAAAAAATCACAATCTTGGCTCGGTGCCTGTGGCTCAACGGGTTAAGGCGCCAGCCACATACACCTGAGCTGACAGGTTCGAATCCAACCTGGGCCCGCCAAACAACAAGGGTGGCTGCAACCAAAAAATGGCCAAGTGTTGTGGCGGGCGCCTGTGGTCCCAGCTACTTGGGAGGCAGAGGCAAGAGACTCACTTCAGCCCAGGAATTGGAGGTTGCTGTGAGCTGTGATGCCATGGCACTCTTTCCAGGGTGACAGCTTGAGGCTCTGTCTCAAAAAAAAAAAATCATGATCTTTCTATATCATTCATTTTTATAATGCATAATTGTTTATGAAAGAGATTTAAGTTTAGTTCCCAACATGGCAGAGAGTATTACACATACTGTCTGTTGACTTTGCAACACTCCGGAGCCCTTGCTTAATGGAAGCATGCAGTATCCCAGTGCTCATTTTCAGCTGGTGTGAGGGATCATTTCACAACTGTAAGTAGAGGCTAAATGAAGGGGAAAGGATATTCTCTTCAACAATAGATACTGGGGAAACCAGATATCCGAATGTAAAGAAGCTGGATTGGGGGATCTAAGGGAAGAGAGGAAGAGGAGTCAGCGAGTACAGGACTCTCCAGGTGCTTGCTGTAAAGGAGAGCAGAGAAATGCGCAGAGAGGTAGGGGTGGGATAAGCACTGGGATCTGGCAGAGGGAGGACCTGAGGGGCTGCAGGGCAGGGAAAGGAGAGTCACTGGGTGGTTCTTTTGGGGATGGGGGCTGGGCTCTAGCACCCAGAATAGGGAGTTCCCTTTACCTGGAATCACGGAGGTCCATCTACAACAGGGGGGGCAGGATTCGGCCCTCAGGGATGGAGGGGGCTGGATGAGGTAATGGGAGAATTTCCTGGGCCCCAGGCCACCATCTGAGACTGAGGTGGGGCAGGCACAGGAGCTGGGAGGTGAGAGAAGCAGATACTGGGTAGGCCAGCGGAGTGTAGGGGACAGAACAGAGGACTGGCTGAGCCTAGTCAAGACTCCCACTCCCCAGGAGGCTGTGATGATGGGTGGCATTTGCTCCATCCATATTCAGCCTTGCAGGAGCCACTCTGAAAAGAAATCTGGAGCAGAGCTATCACCAGTCTGTGTCTACAGAGGCCCTGCGTGCTGAGCATGAATCAGGGAAGAATTAGAGGGGAGAGTGAGAGGAAGAACCAGGAGTGGGTCCTGGACACACGCAGGTAGGGGAAGGGGCTATTGGGCATAGCGACAGGGATCAAGCTGGGAGAAAGGAGGAAGCAAACTGGAGGCCTCGGTGCAAGTTCCTTCTTCCTTCCCTCCCCCACCCCAAGTGTACTTGGTACTTTGACCCTGGGGCATATTCCATGATCTTAGCTCTTCTAGAACTCTGTGGCTCCACCCCTAACTTGGAACTTACATACAGCAGGTGTCTAATAAGTCTTGCACACAGTAGGTGTTTTATAAATATCCTTGCATATGGCCGGTGTCCCATACATGCGAGAGGCTGCTAAAAGAGATGCTTAGAAAGACTAGGTGATGAGAAAAAGAAAAAAAAAAAGAAGAAAAGAAAGACCAGGTGAAGTCAGTCCTCCAGTTCCTGTCATTGAGCAGAGAAGGCTGACTGTGCCTGACTTTCCGGGGTGTGGGAGTCCTGGATACGTGTTGGGTCATCATAATGCACTATCATAGTTTTATTATAAAACAATAGTGTGTCTCCCACAGGTGGAAGAGTAATTAAATAGCAATACTTGCAGTATGAGAAGAAACCAAAAAGGTAACATGAAATATACATTTGAGACTGGGTGCGGCAGCGCACTCCTGTAATCCTAGCGCTCTGGGAGGCTGAGGCAGGTGGATTGCCTGAGCTCAGGAGTTTGAGACCAGCCTGAACAAAGCAAGACCTTCTCTCTACTAAAAATAGAAAAACTAGCCAGGTGGACACCTGTAGTCCCAGCTACTCTAGAGGCTGAAGCAAAGGCTCACTTGAAACCAAGAGTTTGAGGTTGCTGTGAGCTATGATAATACCATGGCACTCTACCTAAGACAACAGAGTGAGTCTCTGTCCCAAAAAATTTTTAAAAAGAAAAAAAGAAATGTACTTTTTTTTTTTTTTTTTGAGACAGAACCTCAAGCTGTCACCCTGGATAGAGTGCTGTGGCATCACAGCTCACAGCAACCTCCAATTCCTGGGCTCAAGCGAGTCTCCTGCCTCCGCCTCCCAAGTGGCTGGGACTACAGGCGCCCACCACAACGCCCGGCCATTTTT
>CAUYON010020446.1:0-22183 GCA_963573935.1 Arctocebus calabarensis
AATCCCAAAACCAGAGATGTTGGCGGGGATGTGGAGAAAAGGGAACACTTCTACATTGCTGGTGGGAATGCAAACTAATACATTCCTTTTGGAAAGATATTTGGAGAATACTTAGAGATCTAAAAATAGATCTGTCATTCAATCCTACAATTCCGTCCTTAGGTATATATCCAGAAGACCAAAAATCACATCACAATAAAGATATCTGTAGCAGAATGTTTATTGCAGTCCAATTCATAATTGCTAAGTCGTGGAAGAAGCCCAAGTGCCCATTGACCCACGAATGGATTAATAAATTGTGGTACATGTATACCATGGAATATTATGCAGCTTTAAAGAAAGATGGAGACTTTACCTCTTTTGTGTTTATGTGGATGGAGATATTCTTCTTAGCAAAGTATCTCAAGAATGGAAGAAAAAGTATCCAATGTACTCAGCCCTACTATGAAGCTAATTTAAAGGTTTCATATGAAGGCTATAACCCAACTATAGCGCAAGAATATGGAAAGGGAGGGGAGGGGGGTGGTGGGGTGGAGACAGGGTAATTAGTGGGGCCACACCTATGTTACATCTTAGAAGGGTACAGGTAAAACTTACTAAATGCAGAATACAAATGTCTTCATACAATAATTAACAAAATGCCATGAAGGGTATGTTAAACGGTTTAATGAAAACATTTCAGATTGTATATGAAACCAGCACATTGCATCCCTTGATTGCACTAATGTGCACAGCTATGATTTAATAATAATAAAAAATATATAAATGCTATTTTAGATGAATAAACTGTTGTGGAAATAGAAAAAAAATGAAAGTAATTTAATTAATGATATTTATAAATTTTCATGGCACATCAGTTGAAAATCTCTGGTCTAGACATGGTGTTCATGACCATTTGCAACCCCTTCAACTGATGCAACTGTGTCACTAGGAGACTCAGGAGAAAGGCAACAGATGAAGGAATGAAGAGCCAAGAGAACCACGAAGAATATGAAGTTGAGTTTAGCTTAAAAATAATGCCCTGGAGTTTCCACATATCTAGGGGCTTTGTTACACAAGCTGACAGATATTTGAGTTACAGATGTGACATAAAGAATTAAGTATCACTGTGAAATAATGTAAAAGGCAAAATGATCTGTATCAAGATCATTGAAGACTCACCATTTAAAGTTGGCCCTCTAAGATCTATTGTGGATGGTCTATAAATACACCATGTGGTTAAATTCACAAGCTTTGTCACGTTTTTGGACACCAATGATCTACATAATGGAGCTGATGAATTAACACTGTTTTGGCTGCATACTGGAGCCAAAACAGTTCAGTAAGAGTCTAAAAACAAAAGACTGACTTAGATTGAAGATGAACCTTCTGAAAACAAAAAGGAAAAATTATTAAACTTTCAACAGAGAAAGAGAAAACTTTGTTTCTCTGCACCTTCGCCAAAATAAGTCCCCAGATAGTCTGAGAATATGATCATTGAGAGTCAAAAAGGGCAGAATTGTCTACTTCAAGGTAAATTCAGTGCAGAGGTAAGTAATTAGTAGAAAATGATTAAACTAATTAAAGAGAGGCCTCTTCTCTGACATTCAAAATTTCTCAAGTCTTATTCTAGACAAAAAGAAACAAGTTGCAAGAAATTATGATGAACACAAAAGTGGACATATACAAATATAGGAGAAATTTGAAAAACCTCATGACAAAGATACAGGATATATGACAGATGACATGATATATTGGTAACACTATCTTTATAAACTTAGATGAAATGAATGCTTGAAAATATATGTTCTTTTAAAAAGCTCAAAAATATACATATAACATAAATTGATCAATAATGGATTTGAAAAATTAAGGGACACAGTAACAGCTACTTCTAAAAAACGATGTCATATCTAAAAACATATCTAAAAGATATTAAAGAAACAAATTAAAATTACCATGTAAACTGTTTAGACGTGAAGATTTGTGATGCTCTCAATTTTGTTTTATAGAAATGAAATAAAGAAAAGAATCACCTGTAGACAAAACTAAGCAAGGATAGCAGAACAAATAAACACATAGACCAATTTCATTAATAAACACTAATGTAAATATTCTAATTATGATATTAACAAATAAATCCCATCTAGCCTGAAAACAATAACATAGCATTCTCATGTGTATTCTGTGCAAGCAATACAGGGTTAGTTCAGCATTAGAAAATCTGTCAAGTGAACTTGCTATTTTAAATAATTACAGGCAAAATAAAACTCATCCTTAGAAGCTATTTTATAAAAAAATAAAAAAATAATTGATAAAAAATATTTTACCAAAACCTGATTTTAAAAAATTAGTAAAACTCTTAGCATGTAAGAAATGAAAAATGGAACTTTCTTGATACCTACCAGGAAACTAGAAAGCAAACACTATATTTAGTAGAGAACTATTAGAAGTATTCTCCTTAAAATCAGTAATAAGAAAAAGTTCTGTGTGGTGCTTGTGGCTCAGCAAGTAGGGTGCCAGCCCCATATACTGAAAGTGACAGATTCTGGCCTCGGCCAAACTGCAAAACAGGAAAATAGCCTGGCATTGTGGTGGGCGCCTGTAGTCCCAGCTACTTGGGAGGCTGAGGCAAGAGAATCACTTGAGCCCAGGTCCTGGAGGTTGCTGTGAGCTGTTTGACGCCACGGCACTCTACCGAGGGTGATAAAATGAGACTCTGTCTCTACAAAAAAAAAAAAAAAAAAAACAACAGAAAGAAAAGAAAGAAAGAAAAAGTTTTTAGTATTATATTGCTAATCAACATTGTACAAGAGGCCCCAGATAATCCACTGAGCCAGGAAATCAAGAAATAGAATATAGAAATATTAGAATGAAATATTGAGAAATAAATTATATGCTAAATAAATAAATAAATTATATGGTTGGAAAAGAGATGAAATAATGTTACTTTTAGAAACCAGCAAAGAAGAGATAAATAAATTACATGGTTGGAAAAAGAGATGAAATAATGTTACTTTTAGAAACCAGCAAAGAAGAAATTTTCTATAGCTGTATTGTATGCTAGTGATGACAGAACATATCATAGATAATAGGATCTACTTCACAGTAGCCACAAACCATAAAATGCATAAAGATAACCCTAATAAAAATAAGTGTAAGGCCTATATGAAGAAAACTATAAAATTTTACTGAAGGGCATAAAAGAATATTTGAATAATTTTATTGAATCATAATTATGTACATTGGTGCAATCACAGGGCACGATTCATATACATTCAGAAATATTTTGATCATACTGTTACAGATATCCTTCATAAAAAAAAAAAAAAAAAAAAACATAGGCTTTATGGGTGGCGCCTATGGCTCAATGGAGTAGGCACCAGCCCCATATGCCGGAGGTGGTGGGTTCAAACCCAGCCCTGACCAAAAACTGCAAAAAACCCAAAACAAAACAAAACCCAGCCCCTGCCAAAAACTGCAAAAATAAATAAATAAATAAATAAATAAAATTAAAAAAAATAAGAATATTTGAATAAAGTATGAGCTAAGCCATATTCTGAATGAAATGGCTCAATATTGAAAAAATAAGATTTTCTCCCCAAATTATCTATAAATATACCACACTATCATAAAAATTTGATTTGCATTATTCGTGAAACTTCAAATGCACCTTACATATTTCAGTTGGAAGGGGAGCTATGGCAAGAGAAGTTTGTAAAAAATAAATGGGGTAAGAAGAGAGAGATTTTGCCTACTGTATTTCAACACTTATTTAAAAAACAGAATAATTAAGAAAATTTAATGTAAGAATGGAAATAAAGAGATCATGGTCTAGCAACAAACTCATGAGAATTTAGTGCATGGAAGTGTACTCAATTTTGAATTGTGGAGAAAAGGCAATTAGTGCTGTATAAATTGCATTTAAAAATAAGAAAATTAGATTCTTCTGTAATTCACAAAAATAAGTTCAGGCATGCAAATTTCAAAATGTAAGAAACAAAGTTATGAATATATTAGAAGAAAATACAGTTGATGCTTTAATGTTAAAATAGGAAAATTCTCAAATGAGATGCAAACATACACATCAAAATATACAATACAAATATCTTAAGAAATGAATCAATAGATTTAACTATATGGCATTTAAATCACTGTTATAATAAAAGACATTAAGCTATGTGAAGGTCAAACAGTAGTAGAAGAAATAATATTTATTTTGTGTAAATACTCCTGTCTGATTTTGATTGCACGTGTGTGTGCGTATATATACACCAAAACATGTCTAACTTCACTAATAATCAAAAAAATGCAAATTAGAATAAGAAAAATATTCTATATCCATTGTATCTACCAAACGGTCAAACATTAAAAATTTTGCCTCTTATTTTGGCCCTAGGAATCAGGAAATTTTCATTTCAGGGACCTCCTTTAGCAATGTATGCTTTTTGATGCTGCAATTTCATTTTTTATGCAGTAATACAGACCCACATTTACACGTGTGAACAGGGAGGTATGTACATGTTAATAACAGCAGTGTTTTCGAGAGAGAAATGATGGTTATAAAATAATACTACAATTTTATAGAAAGGAAAGTACTCAAAACATGTTACATCAAAAAAGGTGATGATTTATGGAACAATATGTGCAGAAATTTCCATTTTTATTAAAATAGGCATATGTATGTATATATGTATATGTATTTATATTTACCTAAATATGTAACCTTGTAATGTAACCACCTTCTTTATCATTCTTACCAATTTACCCTGAAATACATTCTTCATGATATTTTGCTTTGAGATGTTTATCTTTTTACTTTTTTCACTTATTTTATGACTATCTGTTTTGACCAGGATATAGGTTCAATGAGAGAATTCCTATCGATTTTATCACTGGTATGCCCTAAGTGATTCTGCTACCCATAACAGCAGTTGACTCATAGAAACCTCACCAAGTATTTTTCGAATAAACAGAAGAATTATATGGCATTAGTACACTAATTGATTACACAGCAGGTGGGTAATTAGGATTGGTGACACTATAGTGAGATGTTTGCTTATGCTCAGTATAACCAAGATATCTATTAACATGCCCTTATACTCTTTACCATATGTTTATGTATCAGATGATATGAACATATATCACATGCTCATTGGGCACTGGAACTTGTATTAGCCTTTAGAAATAAAGAATAATGTATCAGGGCGGCATCTGGCTTAGTGGGTAGGGCACCAGCCCCACATACAGAGGGTGGCGGGTTCGAACCCAGCCCTGGCCAAACTGCAACAAAAAAATAGCCGGGTCTTGTGGTGGGTGCCTGTAATCCCACCTACTAGGAGGCTGAGGAAGGAGAATCGCCTAAGCTCAGGAGTTGGAGAGTTGCTGTGAGCTGTGATGTCACAGCACTCTACCAAGGGCAATGAAGTGAGACTCTGTCTCTAATAATAATAATAATAATAATAAAGTATCTATGCTTGATAAGTGCATTTTTTTCAAAACTATGTGCCCTTTTATGGGAAAGGGCACAACTGAAACAAATGTTTACAATTATCAAAACACAAAAAGGTGATTATTCTTCTTCCTAAAGAAACAAATTAAAATTTTTAACACAAAACACAAAAAGGTGATGATTCTTCTTCCTAAAGAAACAAATTTAAATTTTTTTAAAAAATGAACAATTTTCTTCTATATGCTAACAAATTATACTTTTTGAAAGTTTTCAGGAACAGAAGAGTTGATATCAAATTATGATGAAATTCATCATTGGTCCCTACAGAGAAAATGCAGTATGTATTGATGGCAACTACATTATGAGATTGAACAGATTGTGGGGGTGGGGGTGGGGATTTCCAAAAAGAATTAAAAGAATTAACACATTTCATATGATTCCAAGATAAGACTTTGCATGTTCTTTCTCACTCCTATATATGTGAATTTTGCTGATCTAAAATAAGTCACATATATACCTTTGTTGGAATATTTTGTTTTTCCTCTGTATATGTTCATGACTGTCAAGAAAAAGTGATGTATGTACTTTTGCATTTATTGTGGACTCTCCAGAAAGGATGTATCTCAGGTTTCACAAGTATTTTAGAGCCTTGCTTTAGGAAAAAGTGTTGCATTCTTTGTTTCAGTTTCTTAGAAAGGCTCTTGGATACATAGCAATTACTATCAGAATTATGACCATTGGATTATATTTAAGGCCAAGCATTCAAAACATGACACCATATACACCATGCGACCTTTCTTAGATATTGTGATTATCAAAAGGTATTTAAGGAAATTTAAAATTTTTTCACTTTTGAAATTGTAACTACAGTAGAATCTTTCTATGCATAAACTTCACAATTTGTCCTACAAATCCTGAAAGGCGCTAATGTCAGATAAAACAACAAAATGGCAAATCTTGCTAGATGATTACTCTTCTTATTCTTCAAATAATTTTTAAGTACTTAGTACATGTTTTTAAAGGGATGGTGTTGGATTATATCTATGTCCTTTAATAAGCATTGCTTTTATCCATACTTTCTAAAAGAAATAAGTAGGTGTGCTTTGTTTTAGTCTCATTACCATGGCCCAGCAAAACAATTTTTTAGAGACTGAGGAGAAGTAATCAGAAAGAAAATGTGGTAATGTTTTCCAAACCTTAGACTATCTTGCATTGATGTCAATAACTATAGTTACAATTTATTATACAGTTACTATGTACCAGGCCTTGTGATCAAAGCATTGCATTTATTATCTTATATTTATAGCAATCCTATGAGGTAAGCATTATGAGGCATTGTTACCTCTATTTTTTGGATGAGAAAAACAAGGCACAGAGAGGTTAACTGACTGTCTTTTGGAATTAGTTATCAAGAGTTGGAGTTAAAATGTTATTCAAGTGTTGACCCTATAGCCCAGATCAGCTTTTAAAGTCTGTATTTTTCACAGCTATGGTGTATCTTAGAAGGGTATAGGTGAAACTTACTAAATGCAGAATAGAAATGTCTTCATACAATAACTAAGAAAATGCCATGAAGGCTATGTTAAAGTTTGATGAAAACATTTCAGATTGTATATGAAACCAGCACATTGTACCCCTTGATTGCACTAATGTATGCAGCTATGATTTAATAAAAAAAAAACCCAAATAAAATAAAGTCTATGTTCTTGAAGGTGAGTGTGTTACTAATAATATTTCTCAAAAGAAGAGTTATCTTGTGACACATTAGCTTGAAGAATGTGCTGGAATTTCTATGGCTGGATGAAGATTGTGAACTTTTAAAACTAAGGCAGAACTTGTCTGTTAACAATGATCTCCACCAACCTCTTTGTCTCATCAGCCAAGAGCTTGCCTTCCCTAGCATCAAGATACATAGCAATTCCTAAAGATTGAGTAATCCCTTATAATTATGGGTACTTTCCCTTGCTACTTCACTCTCTAGAGAGGCTATAGAAAACATTGTCATAATTACTTACCATTTACAAAGATCCAAGAAGGCATTTTAATTTCACTTCATGTATTTTAATTTTGAGCTTATAAAGCACAAGCATTTTGCCAAATGCAAGGAAACTTGAGATACAAGTTATAGCCCCTACCCTCAAAGGAGCTTATGATCAAGTGAAAAAGACCTGTGTACAAATCATGCAGGAGAATAAGTAAGATGAAGGTGACTCTGAGTGAAGTGGGGGGGGAAGAGAGAGAGAGAGAGAAAGAGAGAACCAGCAAATAGCTGACTAGTATGACATTCATCCAGATTCGTCACTATCCGGCTTCAAATAGGACTAAAAGGGATTTGTATGGAGAAGGAGTGGGCATTTTAACCCAGTTCTGAATTCTTGACTAAGATTAGAGCAAAGACTCTGGGCCAGAGTTAGGCTTCTGTCTGCCAATTTATAACTTCTGATTTAGAACATTCTTTACTGGATGAACACATTATAAGAACTACATAAAGGAGTCACATGTGAATTACATTCTACTATCAAAACAGTCTATGAAAACTATCTTTTGAGGCAATTTTCTAAATAGAGTTACAGTGATATTTCTTAGTGGACTGAGAAGTACAATGAATATTTGAGGTAGATGTACAGGGGTCTGGTGTGGGAATATATTTGAAGATAAATCTAATATGTATTTGTTTTGATGTCTTAATCCATTTGCTGCTATGCATCTATAATTTACATAATAAAAGTAATAAAGCTTCTACCTGAACCACATCTCTCCAGAATATGAAAGAAGATTTAAAATGGAACAACTTATCCTTCGGAAGAATGAGAACGCCCACAAGAACTTGGAATGTACTTTTAAATGAAGAGAAAGTATTTTATTGGCACAAAAATCATAGAGTGGATGATAGTGATAAGTGGAGATGGGGCCTGAAATTCTGACTGAATAGGCTATTCATCGCTGTCCCAGCCATTTGTTTGATTTGTGTTTTGCTCATTGAAATAACAGGTGCACTAAACTGACCACAATAACTAGTGATTTGGGCGTTCTGTATAGATGTAAGTGAGTATTCATGAGAAGACGCATATATATCTTCCCTAGAATATTATTATTAGGGGTGATCTCAGTCAAAAGAAATAAACAGGGATTGAATATAAAACTTTGTGTAGTAGATATTCCTGATATATGTGTGAAAATGAAGCATTTAAAATCATATCAGTGAATAAAGCACCAGCTTTGTAAAAATCAATGCCAAATGATAGGGAAAACAGCATCCGATTTGGCAGGCAGATGGGGAGTGAACGGTCAGGTCTCATCCATCTCCAATTCCTATGATTGTATGATTAAATATTAGTGTCCAGAGACAAGCACGGGAAATGCCAGCTCTTGAAATATCAAGTGGAGGCCAGAAAAGACTATGAGTAAATACCTCATTGAGACAAATCCAGAAGATTAATAAAGTGGCCAAAAAATGGGGTGGGAGTGAGCTATTTCCCAGGTAGCTAATTAGAAATTTCGTAGGACCTGGGATGGAGTTGATGGAATGAGGAGAGAGAGATCATTCAGAAAAAGAATAATTTTGAAATACAATTCAATAGCTCAAAGTAATTTTGTGAACAAATATTATTTCCAGTCAGTTATATTTTATTTATTGCTGTACTCAGACAATGTAGACTGAAGAATAATAGATGGATAAACAAAAAATCTCCTTCTGAGGGGCTTTATAGAGAGTATTCATAACCTCCATCCTATCCTTTAATAAAACACTATTTATAGCAGTAATTCTCCAGGGAAAGGACAGAAAGAGGACAAAAATCATTTAAAGACTTTGTCAAACTACATGTATCTTCTACCCACAGTGTTAACACACCTCTTAGTGGTAGGGAGATTTTCCCTTCTCTTCTTCCTTGTGAGAACCTGTATTGTAAGGATATCAGCGTGCTGTAGCCCTTAACAAATGCAAACTATTTCTCAGCATTTATTCTAGGAAGGGACTTTGTGTAGCATCTTATGCATAATGTTAATTGAACCAGCACAAGACGGAGGTAACATTCTTAAGTCTAAATTTTGCAGATAGAATAATTGATGCTTAAACAGCTTAACGAATCTGACCAAAACAACAGATTTAGGAGGTTTTGGCAAAACTAGGAAATGTCATCCTGTCTTCAAAGTCCATGATTTTACCTATTGGCTATTAACCTATACTCAGTATGTTGTATCAATAGAGAAGAAAAATACATTCAAATTGAACTGAAATATTTACCTTAAACACTCCTAATTTATGTGTGTGTATATATATATGCATATATACACATATACATATATATGTGTATACACACATACTTTGTATCATAAAATTTTAAAACTTTATTTTTTTCCCAATGCCTGAAAATCTCTACTAACAGGCTGTGAATACTCCACCTAAGTGACCTAGAAATAATCAAACACAGCAATTCAATTCCTTCACGCTTCTTTGCATGTGTACTATAGGATGAGTTCCAAAAAAGCACTTGGCGTGTGGTCCTCACTCTTTCGGGATACCCACCTGCTTGATTGATCTCATTTCTTGGGACCTGATCTTTATATGGCCCTTTGCTACACCTCCTCTTCCTAGGAACCGTCAGTATGATAAATTATTTAATTTGCTTTGTCTACAAGTGTGATTTCCACAGATGTGTTTAAATGATCCGTAAAGAGCCCAAAGGGGGGACATATATATGTAACTTCATGTATTTTATATATTTATATAGAATTTATAGTATATTCATAATTATAATTAACAATTAAATTGTATTTACATATAATTTATGTATTAAATATAATAAATATGTGTGTGTAATAAATATGGTATGTAATAAATATAAATATTATATGCAATGAGTAGAATTTGTAATCATATATAAAAAGCATGACTCTAATTATTGATAACTGTGTATTATGCAACTTCAAAACAATACTCCCAGAAAAATTGCATAGATAAATGCAAAGTTTTTATCAGATTTGAATTTCAATAACGCTACTTTGAAGCAAGACCTGGATAAGAGGACATCAGTTGCATCGTAAAATTTTAACTATCTTAAACTTTGCAGAAACAATTTTTAAATGTTTATAAAATCATAGAAAAAATGACAATTATCCTATTTCCCACTATTAATGGCAGATGATATTTAACCTCCTACGATATTTATTTTAATATTCTATTCTAGGAATAGTATTCAGCCATAAAAAAGAATAAAATTTTGTCTTTTGCAGCAACATGGAACTTAAGAACATTATGTTACCTTAAACAAGCCAACCACAGAAAGACAAATCTTGCATGCGGGATCTAAATATTAAAAGCATCAGTCTTGTGAAGACAGAGAGTAAAGGGATGGTTACCAGAGGCTGGAAAGGGCATTGGTTGGGGGAGAGGGATAAAGTGGGGATGGTTAATGGATACAAAAACATATTTATTTAAATAGAGCAAACATTATTTGCTAGCATGACAATGTATCTATGGTCAACAGTGTTGTTACAATGGCTGTATTACCAAAGTGATTTACAGATTCAACTCAATTCCCATTAAAATACCCATGTCATTTTTTGCAGATCTAGAAAAACATAGTTCTACATTTCATATAGAACCTGAATAGCCAATGCAACCTTCTGTAATAAGAACAAAGTGGGAAGCATCACTTTACCAGACTTTAAGCTATACTACAAGGCTACAGTAACCAAAACAACCTGGTAGAAATTTTTTTTTTTTTCGGTTTTTGGCTGGGGCTGGGTTTGAACCCACCACCTCCGACATACAGGGCTGGTGCCTACTCCTTTGAGCCACAGGCGCCACCCCAAAACAACCTGGTAAAAGCACATAAACAGAGACATAGACCTATAGATCAGAAAAGAGCACCCAGAGAGGAAATCATCCTCATTGTCTCATCTAATTTTTGACAAAACATATAAAAACATACACTGGGATAAGAATTCCTATGCAATAATGATGCTGGGAAAATTAGATAACCAAATGTAAAAGACTGAAACATTATCTTCACCTCTCACCATTCACAAAATTTAATTTATGATGGACAAAAGACTTAAATCTAAGGCAAGGAACTACAAGAATTCTAGAAGAAAATATTGGAAAACCTCTTATAGATACCAGCCCAGGAAAATATTTCATGAAGAAGACCCCAATGGTAATCATAGCAACAACAAAATAAATAAACAGTACCTAATCAAATTAGAAAGTTTCTGCACAGCCAAGAACACAATCAAAAGAACAAGTAGACACTCCATAGAATGGGAAAAAATATTTGCATGCTATATGTCTGATAAAGAACTGATAACCAAATCTACAAAGAATTCAAGCAAATCATCAATAACCAACCAAATAATCCCATTAAAAAGTGGGCAAAAAACACAAACATAAACTTTTCAAAATGAAGATATACTATGGCCAACAAACTCAAGAAAAAGTGCTCAATGTTTCTAATCCTTAGGTAAAAGCAAATTAAAACCACAATGATATATTACCTAACTCCACTGGGAATGGCTAGCATTAAAAAGTCCTAAAACAACAGATGCTGGCATGAATCCAGAGAGAAAGGAACTCTTATGCCCTGTTGGTGGGATCACAGTCTAGTACATTCTCTAAGGAAAATTGTATGGAGATACCTCAAATAACTTTAAAAAGACCTACCATTTAATCCAGCAATCCCACTGCTTATTATATACTCAAAGGGAAAAAAAAGTCATTTAATAAAAAAGACAGCTGCACTTAAATGTTTGTAGCAGCACAATTTACAATTGCAAGGATGTGTAAACAACCCATCTGCCCACTAATACATGAACGGATTAATAAATTGTGGTACAGCATACTATGGAATATTGCTCAGCCATTAAAAAGGCACCTAGCATCTTTTGTGACAACCTGGAATGGAATTGGAAACCATTCCTCTAAGTGAAACATCGCAGGAATGAAGAAACAAACACATTTACTTGATACCAAGTTAGAACTAATCGATCAACACTTAAATGAATGTATGGAAGTAAATGTTAATGAAAATCAAGCTGGGGGAAAGGAAAGGAGGGGAAGAGTAGATTCCCACCTTTTGGGCACAGTGTACACTATCTGAGTAAAGGGTACACTTTCAACTTTGACTCAATTTGTACAAAAAACAAAGTAAGTAAACAAAATAAATTTATCCCCTAACATTTTAAAATATTATAATTTAAAAAATAATAGCTAAAAGAATAAGACTGGAATATTTCTAACACAAAGACATGATAAGTGCTTGTGTGATGGATACTCTAATTATTCTGATTTGATTATTACACATTTTACACCTAAATCAAAACATCACATATATCCTATAAATATGTATAACTGTTATGTAACCCTAATACACATAAATTAAAATAAAAAATTATTTTAAGACTATTTCATCGTAAGGAAACGTTTTTTAATTTTTTTCTTTTTACTTGTTATGTGTTATATCTACTGTCCCTATAAAAGATAAAAATATTAACACTATTATTCTAACTCTAATTTTTTGTTTATTTTTATTATTAAAATTATAGTTTTCATTTTATGTTATGCATGTCTATGGCCTTTATGTCATGCCCTATAAACATGCTTCCCAGAGTTATTTGCTATCATTTCTATATTTAAATAAATCCAGTGCCATTTGGCATTTAGTGGACTCCAACCTAGGACAGTGGTCAGCAAGGGAGACCGCATTGTGGAAATCATGAGATTTTACACAAAACCTATAGCATAAAGCCTGGAAGCCTATAAGGGCATACACTGTTTTATGCACCTGGTGGCAACATGAAAACAATGCAGCTGTCCTCTTTCTGGGAATATTTTTATTGGCTGTCTAACAGAGTATATGTCCAAGGATGCACAGCAATCAGTGGTCAGTAGTCAAGGTAAAGGATGCGTGGGTGGGGTGGAGATTACCGCCCCCAGGAGGGTTGAGCAAAAGGTAAGCAAGGGCATAGAGTAATGGAACATCTGAAGTGGCCAGACAACAGTCTAACCAGAAAAGACAGACATCTCAGCTTCTGTAGTTCAAGCTACCAGATGATGGCCTCAGCTCACCTGCACTGCTGATTTCCCCATGCAGGGATAGTCACATAGACATTCTGCTGACTGGGCACTTTATCTTGAGTTGGGAGGTCTGTGAGGAATTCAGCCTGTCTACCTCCCATACAATGATACATGCAAACCATTTACCATGGCATCTTTATTATTGAGATATCATCTTGATTTACTCTCAATTTATTGAATTTATTATCCAACTGGTTTATGTTTTTTTCCAAAAAAGAATACATTATTTCCTGAATATGTAATATTTCAGAATTTCTGTCTATTGTCTTTACATTTGAATGACGTCTTAGTTAAATAAGATATTCATAGTTAAGAGCTTCTTTTGTCAGAATTTCTTAGACATTATCCTTTTCTCGGGTTTGGAATGAGGGATTGGAGGAGTGAAAGGCCAGCCTAACGTTTTCTTAGAAGTGATTTTCCCTTCCTCAGATAGATAACAAAATAACATTTTTTAACTGACCATTGATATAATTTTGCTTGTTTATTACCCTCTGAATGAATGACTTTTTTTCTTATTTCTCTTGCTATTGCATTTTACCATGACAAGAAATATATAATGAATATCTTTGTATATGCATATTTTTCTACATATTTGATTATTAACTTAAACTTTAGGTGTTTTATTAGAACATAGTATGCACATTATGATTTACAAATATTACAAATTGTCTTCCATAGGTTCACCATTTTCTGCTTCCACAATGTACAACTGAATGTGTTGCCCCATATCACACCAATATAGTGTATTAATTTTTCACCTTTTCAGATATGCTTAATAAAAGGTAATATCACGTTTAATTTGCATCTTTCTTTTTATTTTAAAATATTAAAGGGGTGCAAATGTGTTTGTTACATGGATAGCTTGAGTCAGGGCTATAAGTGCACCCATGACCCTTATCTTTCTTACTACAAGTGAAATGTACCCTGTTTATATTTAAGGATATTTTCCATTTCTTTTTCCAGAATGAAGTTCATATTCTTTTCCCATTTTTTAAAAATATTTTCTTTTTGATATGTAGGCCTTTATTATAGAGCAGGAAAACTGGTACTTTTGATACTTATAAATTTTTATAAAAATATTCTTCCTAATTTATCAGTTGTATACAAGCTTTATACATAGCATTTTGTCATATAGGTAGTTTTTATGTTTTTTATTCAATTCAATCAATAATTGTTATGGATTTTAGAATTCCAGCCATAACTAAGATATGTGTTTTCCATTCAGATATTTTAATATTTTTTTCATTTTAAGCATTTTTATGATTTCATGTGAGATGTTTGGCAAGTGACTTAACATTTCTGTGCTTTAATTTCCCTATCTATAAACTAGAGATATTATCAGTAATAGATGTCTTATCGAATTCCTTGTATTAAATTTTTTTATACATTAAAACTCTTAAAACAATACCTTGTACACTGTGAGAATTTAAAAAGGGATAGCTATTTTATTGTTATTGAATAATTTATCTTTTCATCATTGATATGCACAATGTGATCTTTATCAAATATTAAATTCCTAGAAGCATTTTGCTCAATTTCTATACGTTCTCATGTGGCAAAACAGATAGTGAGTTTCTCCAGATCCTATTATATACCCTATTATGGCTTTGAACATATCATTTTGTATTTATTGTTTATCCAGATAGTCAACTTTAAACTATAATTCTTTGATGGAGAGGATTTTATTGCTTTCTTCTTTGCATACCTGTGACTTACAAACTAACATAGTATATTTAAAGTAAGTACTTTTATAAAAATTTAGGTTTATATGAGTATAATTTATGTGCAATAAAATTCAGCTGAAGGATTTTAAGTTTGATGTAGCCCAAGTTATAAAATTTCCTCTTTGTTTTGTGCTTTCTCTGTCCTAAGAAATCTTTGCCAAACTCAAGGTCACAGATTTTTTTCTTTAGTTTTCATTTAGATGTTTTGTTATTTTAACTCTTATGCTTTGCTCTAAGATACATTTCAAGATATATTTGATCTATGGTAATTGGTAAAAGCTGTAATTCATTTTATATTTTGCATATTGTTACCCAATTTTCCAGCACCATTTTGTAAAAGGCAATCTTTTCCCTAATGAATTAGCTTAGTTATAGTAAATACACTATTTATTATTGTAATTACTTGTTTTACATCACTGTATCTTTTTGTAAACATTTGAAAGCACATTCAAATTTAAAGTGAAGATAAGTATGTTTTTTAATTAAACTCAATGTTTTCATCATTTTCTTGCATTTTTTTCCAGTTATTTTAATCCAACTATTTTCCTATTTGATAGTTATTCATAGTCTAGCAAGAAAATGTACTATAAAGACCACACACATGAAAATCAGAAAGATGTAGGCTCAAATTATCACTCTGCCATTTACTACCTATTTGTGAATTATTTATATAATAACTTATAGCCTCAGTTTTCTCAATTATAAAATTTAAATAACTTCAATTTCCTAAAGTCATATGGAAGATTACGTATAGGTTTGGGTGGAGTTTAATCATTATGCATCATGTTCAAATAGATTTATGGAATTCTCACAAAAGAGGCCCTGCCATGGTTTATATGACTTTTCTCCAAGATGAGGTATTGATCCAATCCATAATTTTCTTACCTATTTAAAGAGATTATCAATGAGAATTTGCCATTTTTTTATTCTTAAATTGTTTTGCTTTTGCCTTGACCATGACTTGATGACTGATGCGTACATAATTTTGGTGTTTTCTTGCTGTGCTCTTCTCTATTGCTTCTGGGCATGAAAACAAGACAATAGAAATATGCTCAGAAATGAGATAAAGGGAACCCATTCCAAGTGTAAAATTTTCAGTGATATGAATAGGATCATGTCAAAAAGATCAAGAGTAGGGTTATAAGAAAAAAGGAAAATTACATTATAATATTATCTTCAGATTCTACTCATGTTGCTCAAGACCTAGGATTTCCATGTTGTTGGGGGCAAAATTAGAAAGGAAGTAGCTGATCTTGGACCGTATCTTGAGTTAGCTACCCCACAAGTGTCATTGCTCTGGGGCTGGGTGAGTGCATATTGATAAGCTAAGGGCATTAAAAGGACTATACAAATCTAGGGCCCAGGCAAATTTGCTCTGGGATCCTTGTCTGATCATAGTTTATAGGTTATATTCTCTTTCTAATTTCAAAGTGGACTGAACACTATTAAATCATCAGGAAAATTAGAATGGTGGCAAATGCAGACTATTTCTTGCACTATTTAGGCTTTAAGAAAGCCTAAAGCCAGTGAGGACAAAATCTCAGCTCAATGGGCTTATGTTAGTTTATTTTCCCCTATCAAGCAGGAAAGGCAATCAGGATTACTTCACAGAGAGAAAGGTGATTGCTAAATTCATAATCATGGAATTTTCATAAATTTTGGGAAAGGCAAAATACTGGACTGTTGCTTAATCTTTGGAGAAATTATCTTGACTATGTCTTCTGAAAAGCTTCATCAAAGAGAAAATGGCATTTAATTAATAATCAATATTCCTAGATAAAGCATATCAGGCCAAGTTTTCATATTAATAGTATTTAAGTTTGGGGGAATTTAGCATAAATACTTTAAAAATTTAATATTGATTTTAAGAGAATGGAATCATTCTGATGATGAAGTATAATTCACAGCAATAGCCCTAAGTGAAAATGTTTGAGAAGGAGACATTTGGCACTATTACTTAAACTAAGAAATTTTTACTTTAAGTGAAATTTACAAAAATAATTATAGACTCATATATAGTTGTAAAAAAACATACAAAGTGATCCCATGTCCCATGCCCCTAGGATAACAACTCTCAGCAAAATTGAAGTAGAAAGGAACATTCTCAATCTGATAAAAGTCATTTCAAACACTTCCTGCTATCATACTTAATGGGGATAGACTGAATGTTTTCCCTGTTATTTGGGAACAAAGCAAAAAAATGTGTACCCCTATCACTCTTATTCAACACAGAACTGGAAATTCCACTTGTAATAAGGCAAAAAAAATTATCCAAATTGGAGAAGAAGTAATAATATGTCTATTCTCAGACAACAAGATTGTGAATGTAGAAAAGCTTTGGGAGACACACACTTACATAATAAGTAAGTACCACCAGGTTGCAGAATACAGGGTTAATATATAAAAATTACTTGTAATTCTATACTAGAAATGAACAAAGTAAAAATTAAGTTAAAAAAAATCCCTTTGCAATAGTATAAAAATGCAAAAAACACTTAGGAACAAATTTGATAAAGAAGTACAAAATGTATACTCTTAAAATTGCAAAATATCATTGAAAGAAATTAAAGACCTAAAATAATTGGAGAAATATCCCCTGCTCACAGATCAGAAGACTTAGCATTGTCAAGGAGTAGCAATACTCCTCCAACTTATCTACAGATTAAATGCAATTCTCATCAGCATCCCACCTGACTTCTCTACAGAAATTACCTGATTCTAAATTCACATGGAATCACAAGGATCCCAGAACAGTCTTGGAGAAAAAAATAAGAGGAGTCAGACTTCTTGATTTCAAAACTTACTGCAAAGAAATATATTAGTCAAGGCAATATAGGACTGATATAAGGATAAATACATAGATTAACAGAATAGAATTAAAGAGTCCAGAAATAAACCTAATTGGTCAACTGATTTTCAACAAAGGTACCAAGACTATCTACCCAATGGAGAAGATAGCCTTTTCAACAGATGATGCTGGGTCAACTGGGAAGTCACATGCAAAATAATGGAATTGTACCTTATTTTATACTCTATACAAATAACCCAAATGTAAGAGCAAAAAGCATAAAACAGAAGAAAAATAGGTAAAAATATTTGTGACCTTGGATCAATCAATACTTTCTTAGCTATGACAATCAAACACAAGTGACAAAAGAAAAATAGACACATTAGATGTCATTAAAATTAAAAATGTTTGTGCTAGAAAGGACCTCATCAAGAAAATTAAAAAGCTCATAGTATGATAGAAAATATTTTGCAAATCATACCTCTGATATATGACTTATATCCAGAATATATAAAGAACTCTTCACACTCAACAGTAAAAGACAAATAATCCAACCACCAAGCGAGGAAAGAATTTGAATAGACATTTTCTCCATATGGACAAAAAGCAAATGAAAAGATTCTCAGCATCATTGGTCATTAGGGAAATGCAAGTCAAAACAATAATGAGATACCACCTCATATCTCCTATGATGATTATAATATAAAAGATGGGGAAAACAAACAAAGGTCAGTGACAATGTGGAGAAATTAACACACCAATGCATTGCTGGTGAAAATATAAATGAGTGCAACTGATTGGGTAAACAATTTGGCTATTCCTCAAATGCTAACCATGTGACCCAGCAATTCTCCTCCTAGAAATATACCAAAGAGAACTGAAAACATATGCCCACAAAAATCTATATGAATGTCCATGAAACATTTTTCTGGATAGTCAAAAAGTTAAAACATTCCCAAATGTCCACCAAATAATAAATGTACAAAGAAGGTGTGGTCAGATACACTAAGATAAACATCAGAAGAAATCAAGTACTGATACATTCCAAGACATGACTCAATCCTAAAACCATGCAAAGTGATAGAATTCAGACACCAAATATTACATATTGTGAATTGCATTCTTACGAAATCTCCAGAATAGGCAAATCAATAAAGACAGAAAGTAGATTAATGGTTGCCAGCAGATGCAAAGTGAGGGGAATGTGGAGTGACTGCTAATAAATATTTTTTTAAGCAAATTAAAGTTCAAATATTGATTGTGGTAATGGCTGCACAACTCTATGCATATGTGAGTCTACGAGTATGTGAATACACGAAGGAAAACTAAATTGTACTGTTAAAGCAGTCTGTTTCATTGTATGTGAGTTATATCTCAATAAAGCTGTTATGAAAGAAATGAAGAAGTAATAAGAACTAGTTCGGTTAAGCGTAAGCGTATTTGCATGAGAAAATACGTTTTCAATAAATGTGGTTTTATTTTGTTTAATGGTTTTCAATCTTTTCTTTATACTCCACAATATTTACATACACAACAAACTTCTGTAACATTTCTCATATTCTACTCACTGTAAAACACTGATTTAGTCTGTTTTATGTCATTTACCAAGCTAGGAAATTATCTAGCCATCGTCTTGATAATATTATGCAGAGTAGCTTTTACTACAAACAGCCAGATAATTGAAGCATATTTTTGTCTGTAAATACGAAAATAATAATTTCATTTTTCTATGTGATCTTGCATCTGTATTGAATGCATTTTTCATAAAACTCTGAAAATCAGAGAAACAAATAAGATGAAATAAAAGATTTTGTCAAAGGGAAAAAAACTTTCTCAGATGTAACATTTAACATTTAGTACATTCAGAAATACAAATGCATTGCATCATACACATCAAAATCTCTCTGTGAATGTTAGGGTACAAAAGTCTGTTGGTGTGTGATGTTCCTATGGCAATTAAGATACTATAAAAGCTATAGATGTACACACACCTGCACAAAGTTAAAATGTCATAACTGTTGTATAGATTTTGACGGCCTTGGATTTGGTTCTGTTTTCTTCTTTTCTCTCTTAATTGTAATTGTAAACCTTGGTTTAACACAGCTTCAAAATTCTCAGACCTCGTGCTCTTAGCAGACTAGAGAGTAATAGATGCCATAAAATATTACAAATCTGGTTACAAATGCAGCAAGTGTGCTAGAGACTGATAAAAAACAGGAAGGCCAACATTACTGACACTGTTTATTGATTTCGAGAAGCGTTGACTCACTTTTGGTGTGGAATGGCAATTATCTCCACCCGTCTCTCACCAGCAATAGAAGTTCAAAGCCCAGGAAATTCTGTAGACCTTATCCTAACATAGTTATATATTGTGCCAATAATGTGCTAGTAAGTGAGAAAAAATGATCCGCCAAACTTTCTAATTGAGTCACCTCCTGGATTTGTCTTTGTCAACTGATGTTTATGTTATAAAATAGAGATTTATTTCAAATTAAATAATCAGATATGTTAGGGAAATGCCTTATTTCTGTATGGATATCTGCAGCAAAGGCCAACCCTCAGTATATCTGCATGCAGCCAATGGCTGCCATTGTGACAGCTTGTCATTCATTTTTTGACATTCAGTCACTTATTGTGTGCCAGCTGATTTTGTTATACTGACCCGCCTTAGAAGTGCATATTACTCCTTAGTCTAAATGCTTTCTACACCACGAATTCTCACTTGGCATCATAAACTTAATTAAATGCTGTCATTCAAACCAGCTGTAAACTAAGTAATAAAACCATTTTTATTTTATAACTGGAGTCCAGAAAATTTGACAAATTTTGGATCAGGATAACAGATGTAATTTGGACATGCCTGCCCACAAAATGTCACTGCTGAAGGATTGAACTTAGAAAGCTTGTAAAAATCGATGACCCACCTTCCTGACTACCATGTAGCCAACTAGGCTATGGTTTTCACACAAGCCAAGTTAATCCTATCAGTTGCATCTGTGAAGTTGAAGGCCCATGGGTAGCTAAGCTAACAAATTGAAGATCAAGGAGCTTAGGCTGACTTTTTATGGTGAGCCATAATGGCCATGTCCAAATAGATGAGGGAAAGTAAGAAGCCATTTGTACTGAGATTAAAAAAAAAAATAAAACAGAGGACAGAGAAGTATGAATGGCATGAAAAGATAGGAGCAATTATGAGAAATGGGGAATAGAAACTTGATCCTGGTGGCTTTTCCCAGTTAAGTTATTTCTACTTCTTTGCCCTCAATAAGTTTCTAGATTTCTATATACCCTTTATTTAAAATATATTTATGTAGGTTTCTATTCCCTGTAGCTCAAATCCACTTGCCCAGGATGGTAACCAAAATAGTTCATTAGAACCACTAGAATTAAATTGAAACTTCCAAAAGGATTTCCTGTTCAAAAAATTCAGATGCATTTTTCTTTTCTTTTTCTTTCTTTCTTTTTTTTTTTTCATGGAAAACAGCAGTGGAAACTTTTTATCTCAGTGGAGAAAACATCTTTTCTCTCTTTAGAATTCAAGCAACCACAATTCTATGGGGTAATGATTATTCTAAATGCATTGTACCATGTAAATTAATCTATTGCTTTGCTAGCACTGCTCCAAAAAAACAGTGCAATGCTGAGTGCACAGAATGAACAAATTAATTAGCCACACTGCAAAAATTAAATAAATCTCACAGTGGTGACCTCTGTGTACTAGAATAATGAAAGGCATTAAGTTCATGTGGTAAGTTTGGTTGATATAAAACCTGGCTTAAGTGGAGCCAAGTGTTCTCATAATTTATACCAAATGGTATAGTCCAAGCCCATGAAAATGTCTTGACAGGGATAGGTTGATCTTAAGGGTTTGGTCAATAGCAAATTATTGGTTGCTGACCAAAAGGCAGTCTTCCCTCCTTATGACCCAAAAAAGAACAACACAGAGAAAAATAGACACTAATTTCTTCTCCTATACAAATCATCTTTTGGTACTAAGTTAAGCCAAAGAACATAAGGTGATTAATCTTTTTTTTTTTATAATTTTATTGAATCATAATTCTGTACATTGGTGCAATCATAGGGCACGATTCATATACATTCAGAAATGTTTTGATCGTACTGTTACAGATAGCCTTCATGGCATTTTCTTGATCACTATATAA
>CAUYON010020447.1:0-23784 GCA_963573935.1 Arctocebus calabarensis
GAAACAAAGCAGTATATATATCTTGCTCATATTGTCTGGGCAAGAGGTGATCTTCAGGGGTATGTAATGTTAATCGCAATGTTGATACAGCTGAACAAAATGGAGACCAGAGGCCTGTAATGATTTCTCAAACCCTGCAGGGTGGAGAGCTTAAATCCTCCTCAGCCTGTTTAGAAGGCACTTTAAATCGCAAACTTGGGCTAAGCAGATGCTTTCCCAGGAAAGTGCTTGTGGCTGGGATCACTCCTTAAGTGGCTATTCACTTACCCAGTGTGCTGAAACTGGTCTCACCCAATGCCCCGAAGACTAAGGCTGCAAGGCGTCTCAGTTCCCGCCTTTAGGCTGCTCAGTTACTAGATTACTCACTCCCGATGGTTGTTCTGTGACCCTGAGGGTGGAGCTTGCCAGGGCAGTTCTCCTATGATGGCTCCACATAGCCCACAACCAAACACTGGTAGCTCTTTCTGGCTCGGTGGCTCAGTCTGGAGCCCCAGACAACACTTAAATACCTCCGCACTCTTGTCCCAGTTCTCTCAAGGCAGTTCAACCGAGTGCCAAGTCCAAAAGAAACCCAAACAGCTCACAGGTAAGGCCTTCCAGTTTGCATTGTCACTGGTGCTGTAGTCACAGCTGCCGGCAGGATTAGACCGAACGAACACACGCAACCACTTGCCAGATCTCTACTGCGTTTGCCTTCCTCAGGGGGTCCAGAAGTCTCACGCTGTCTCCCTGTGTCCCCAAAGGGATGTTTTTGGGCAGATCTTGCCAGCTAGAGATGCCTGAAGTCTTCTCTCTCCAGTCTCACCGAGCCCAGTTGCAAGGAAGCTGTTACTCGGCCACCATCTTGCCATATATATATTTTAAATTGCTATTCTGTTTTTTTGGCTATGTATGTTCTTTATTAGATGAAGGGAAAAATTTCCACTAAACTCCTGAAGCTAACTTGTGGAACTGTCTTTAAGCTGGAGTAATTCATTAGCTAAGTGTTTCTCAGAATGGTATTTCCTGAGACAACATTCTGGGAATTAATAGGTGTGGCTGAAAAATGTTTTCTTGTAAAGTAAGTATGGATATATATATGTATATGTGCTTTCCCTGGAGAATCGTAACTTATAAGAACATATTAAAGACTCTGAGAAGTTTTATAGATAAAACAAAAACTTGTTTTTTTTTTGAAACTTGAGCCTACTAATATTTCCCATTTTTTTTTTTCATGAGCTAACTATTCCTATCTTGCGGACTGCCAGTTCGGGAGACATTCCATTAAACCAATTCTTTAGTTCTATTACAGATTGAAGAGACTGTTCTAGGATTTGATTGGAGTTAAGAAATATTATAAATTCTACATCTCCATTTCCAAGCTCTTAAAAATATTCCAAAGAAGCTAATTCTAACACTAGGCATCCGAGTTTGGCAAGAATGAAATGACGTAGAAGTTGGCCAGATGTAACGCTATAAAAATTGAAAGATTTTCCACTATAGAAGAGGAAAATTAGTTTTTCCTCTCTCCTAAATCCTCAAGTGGGACCCCTGTAACAAGAGGAAAGCTTTATTAGTGTTAAATCAAAATAGAATTCTGCCTATGGAAGCCCCCACACTCATATAGTTGAGTTCTTATGTATGAGCTGCAACCTAACTTCGTAGGAAGGAAAATTGAAAACCTAACTTAGGAGGGGAACGTTTCTGTGACAATAGCTGAGTCTCCGCCGACCCCAGCTGTCACAGTGCAGTCAACCACTCACAGGTAGCCAAATGTTCAAATCATGCTTAAATGAGGCAGATGCCAAGCTGTAACCAATCCAGCTGTTTCTCATCACACTCCTGTTTTCCATTGGCCTCTTTGCCTTTTCTGTTCATAAATCTTATCCACGCATGTGGCAGCTCTGGAATCTGTCTGACTCTGGTCTGGTTCTGGGTACTACCCAATTTGCGAGTTGTGTTTGTCTTTTTTTTCTTGCTCAATTAAACTCTGTTAAATTTAATTTGTTTAAAGTTTTTCTTGGCTCCAAAGGCTCCAGAGTGAAGGGCTGCTCTGCACTATGTCCCCTGTTGAATCTTTTAAGAGATTTGAGGTCAGAAGTGAGGATCTGAAGTCAAACTTAGTGACTCCCAAGCAACCAGAGAGTCACCCATGAAGCCAGTTGTGCTCGATGCTTTATTATTTGTAATTGGTATATGGGAGAGTGAATTAGTGTGAATTCTGAGCTCCACAAATTTGTGTTCTGAGGTCTCTGAATTTATTTGGTAACATTTAGACAGAACCTGGTCCAGGATTGGATTGGATGTAACAATTAACTGGATTGGATGCAGTTAGAGGCCATGGGCCTTGGGTAGGTACTTCTGAGAATGGGTACATGTCAACCTAAGATGTCCAAGACTCTACCTTCTGGTACAATAGGTAATTTTTTTTTTTGAGACAGAGTCTTAAGCTGTTGCCCTGGGTAGAGTGCTGTGGCATCACGGCTAACAGCAACCTCCAAACTCCTGTGCCCAAGCAATTCTCTTGCCTCAGCCTCCCAGGTAGCGGGGACTATAGGTGCCTACCACAACATCTGGCTATTTTTTGGTTGTACTTGTCATTGTTGTTTGGCAGGCCTGGGCTGGATTCGAACCCACCAGCTCTGGTGTATGTGACTGGCGCCCTAGCTGCTTGAGCTACAGGCACTGAGCCAACAATAGGTAATTTTGTGTATAAAACTCAGCGGTCTAGAATGTGAGCATCTTTAGAAAAATAGGCTAACCTTGCTAGAGACAATTTAGAACTAAGATGACCTCAGTGGGGAAGTTTTAATTTGGATAAAATTATTTGCAAGGCATATTAGAAAAAAGGGACCCAAGATCACACAAAACCAATGAGATGTATTCTTGAACTGGCATACCGACTATCTTAAAGACTGAACAAATAAAAAAATTCCTTCTTTAAATGATTCTTTACAAAAAGCAAAGAGAAACTTGAGCAACTTGACAAAAGAGGACTGTACTCTAACTGAACTCACCTTAATTATTTTGTCTATCTATAGCTACCTAAGTAGAGTCCACTGACCTTTCTGCTAAATTACCTCTTCACCCTGATGATGAAAAAACAGGAGTTAGATACCATGCAAAATACAATCTTCTGATCAATCAGGACTTTCTGCTCTAAGTACCTTTATTTCATGGTCTAAAACTGAGCTTACAGCCATTTCTACATTTTAGGAACAACCTTAACCCCAAGGAAAATTCCCCCAAATTTACAGAGTGATTTAGAATCCTCAAAGGATCTTATGGTCCACAATCCCCTGACATTTGCTAATGTACTTACCTGATCTTTGGGCCTGATGAAGCTCAGAAATGGATGGCAGAGGCAGAATGGGACAAATCTGAGGACAATATTAAAGACTCCTCGAAAACTTCCTCATAAGAAGGGATGGAAGCAGCTAGAAAAATTGCTGAAAATCTTTATGTTTAACTCCTAAAATGTTTTCACAAACAATTGGTCCATCATACAATCTTGCAGACAAAGGATAAACCAGTTTCTAATTTCAGAACTCCCTTAGAAACATTGTTTGTGATACATTCTGTTGCTCAAGATACAACAAATAATATTTCCTGCAGAGACAGACATGGAATCAATTGCCCTATAAATGGAATGGACTCTATCCTGAACTTAGTAGTTTCATTAAAAAACAAACTGGGATGGGAAGTTACAGATATGAACTGGTAGCCTCAGCTAGACTCTAGAATAGTGGTTCTCAACCTTCCTAATGCTGTGGCCCTTTATTACAGTTCCTGTAGGTCATGACCCACAGGTTGAGAACTGTTGCCATAGAACAAACCCCACTTCCATAACCTGGAAAAAAAAATCCCTCGAGTCAAAAGGTCACTTTTGGGGTTTCGAATCAAGTTTAAGGTTTCCATACATGAATCCTCCAATTGACTTTGAAACCATTTTCAGAAAAATATACGGTTTTACTACGTGATATTTCTCTCATAAACTTGCTGGGACAAGACTTACTTTCAAAGCTAAAAGTGCATATAAAATTCTACTTAGAGGGGGAAATAAACTTAGAGTTTCCTGACTCTCCTGAACCAGAACTGTTTTGCTCTCTACAGAAAGAAATTTATAAGATTGAAATTCAGACCTGTGATACCACTAAAATACATGAATGTGTATTGGCAAACTTCTTCCTCAATGGATAAAAGACAGATTAAAACTGTGTACCCTATAAAAGTCCAAATAGGTTATTCTAAATCTTTGCCTAAGTAACCCCAGTATTTGCTAAAACTTGAAGTAATTAAAGGGCTTTCACCAATTGTAGAAGATTTAATTTAAAAAGACATATAATTCCATGTACTAGTCTCTGTAACATTGCAGTGTTAAACAGCCAAATGGATGAAGCTTGAGATTTGTTGAGGATTTGAAACTAAATAAATTATAATACTAAAGTTTATAGTAATCTTAAATCATAGTACTTTATTATAGACAGTATTTTATTATATTACAGTAATCTTAAATCATAGTACTTTATTATATAAAGTACCTACTTATTCAAAGGAGTTCTTGGTAATTGACTTCTATCCTGGAGGAGTGATATTACAAAAATGGTGGAGTGGAAGCATTCTGGCGTCACTCTCATCAACAGAATACCAAAACCAAATATCCAGTGCCAAGATTGTCATCAGCAATATCCTGAAACTTAAATCTGAAGCTGAGATGATCCCTAGCACCACAGAGAAGCAAAAATCTATTAGCAGGGGGCAAGAGAAACAAATTTTTCTATCCATGGTGCCCTTCTCCAAATCCTTTAGGCACTATACAAGGAAAATTCTCTAACACTCATGATTTCTACTCTGGAAAAGCGAGATCGAGGCAGACAACCAGTTTCCCTGCCATCCCATGTTCTTTTATGGAAAACCATTCTTGCCTCAACCTGTGGGAAGCATCATGAGTGGCTCTAGGGAGAAAAGCCCCTGAAAGCAGTTACAGACCAAAGAGGAGAGGCAGGACTAGCAACTCCATCCACAAACTCTGTTCTTTCTCCCAAAAGAGATGCCAAATCAGAGTGGCTGTTCAGCAGCACCACACTGTAGGAGGCACCTTCCACAGGTCTCCTGGGCAAAACCCCCCAGCTAGACTTCTCACACATCCAGGGTAACCTATTGGGATCCTTTTCCCATCTGGAGCAGACAGTTCTTCAAACATTAGCAAGAATTGAGGCAAACCTAGGCTTAGGGCCCCATCTTGCGCCAAGAAGGAATAAGCAATTAATGGTTACGGAGGCTTAAGCAATTAATGGTTACGGAGGCTTAATAGGCACCTTTAAAGAACCTCCATGCCCTAAAAATACCAAAACAAGCAGACTACTGAATAGTTGAATAAATAACTAATCTTCCAATGTGAAGCCATAGTTTCATGTACATCCACAGACACAAGCAAGGAGGGAATAATGACCTTCCCAAATAGACAAAGCAAAGACAGTGATGTGTGAACTCTCAAGTCAAGTATTCAAAATAGGAGTTCTAAGGAAACACAGCAAACTCGGAGATAACACATAAAAGCAATTTAGATATGTATCAAAGAAATTAACAAAGAGATTGACATAATAATAATAAAAAACAAATCCTGGGCTCGGCGCTTGTGGCTCAACAGGCTAAGGTGTCAGCCACGTACACCTGAGCTGGTGGGTTCGAATCCAACCCGGGCCCGCCAAACAACAATGATGGCTGCAACCAAAAAATGGCCGGGCGCTGTGGCAGGTGCCCGTAGTCCCAGCTACTTGGGAGGCAGAGGCAGAAGACTCGCTTGAGCCCAGGAGTATGAGGTTGCTGTGAGCTCTGATGCCACAGCACTCTACCCAGGGGGACAGCTTGAGGTTCTGTCTCAAAAAAAAAAAACAAAAAACAAAAAAACAAATCCTGGACCTGAGAAATAATGTGCTAAACTGAATAATGCATTAGAGGCTCTCAAAAGCAGATAGATAAAACAAAAGAATCTATGAACTCAAAGACAGGTTATTTGAAAATACACAGTCAGAAGAGAAAAATAATTAAAAATGCTTACAAGATAATAGGGAATAACCTCAAAAGATTAAATCTAAGAGTCATTGGCATTCTACAGGGAGTTGAGAAAGAGTAAGAAGTAGGAAGTTTATTCAAAAAAAATAATAATAGAAGCTTTTTTAAACCTGGAAAATGATAGAAATATCCAGGAACAGAAAGATCAGAGACCTCTGCTCAGCCTTCTTTAGGATTCTAGTCTATAAAGGGAGTTGATACTTGTTTGCCTTTACTTGAAAAATCATCAGTACACCTGGACTGTAATGCCACAAGTGTTCATTGACGCCCCTTCATATTTTTTTTTAGGTATTGCATCAGGACTTAATAACTATAGTTTCCTTCAAATTCTACTCTTATTTAGTATGTAGATGATGTGTTGTTATGCTTTCACTAAAGAGTGCTCTGAAATTAACTCATTTTTACCTTGTATGACAACTCCCATAAAGATCACAAGGCTTTGAAGGAAAAACTTCAGTTTTTTTTTTTTTTTGAGACAGAACCTCAAGCTGTCACCCTGGATAGAGTGCTGTGGCATCACAGCTCACAGTAGCCTCCAACTCTTGGGCTCGAGCGAGTCTCCTGCCTCCGCCTCCCAAGTACTTGGGACTATAGGCACCCACCACAACGCCCGGCCATTTTTTGGTTGCAGCCGTCATTGTTTGGCGGGTCCGGGCTGGATTCGAACCTGCCAGCTCAGGTGTACGTGACTGGCGCCTTAGCACGTTAAGCCACAGGGGCCGAGCCCAAACTTCAGTTTTTAAAAGAAAAAGTCTCCTATTTGAGACATAACTTGACTGCTATGGAAATTTCCTTCTCACCTGAAAGAATAAAAACTGTTCAGTTTTCCCCACCATACAACAAAAAGACAATTAAGAGGTTGTCCTTGACTTGCAGGATATTGCAGATTCTGAGTTTGAATTTTGTTTACATGGCCTCATCATTGTATGAACTCACTAGAAACATGGTAACAGAGCCTTTACCTTGTGAAGACAGTCATGAGCAGGCTTTTCACCAAATAAAATTGGTTTTACATCAGCCCCAGCTTTAGGAATTCCAAATTACACTAAACCTTTTACCTTGGTTCATTCAGGAATGTAGCAATTAGACATTTGGAGTTCTTATCCAAGAACTTAGGGGAGAACATAGGCTCATTGCACTTTATAGCCTGCAATTAGACCCAGTAGCTAAGGCATATCCTAATTGTTTACAAGCCATATCAGCCAAGTTGGTAGATGCTTCATTGGAGTTGATTTTAGGGAATAAACTTAATTTGCAAGTCCCACATGCTGTGGAAAATCTATTAAATTCCAACCAAACTCAGCATTTTTCAGCAAATAGACTAACTTCTTGTTAAATTATTCTCCTATCTTTTCCTAATCTCCATCTAAAACGCAGCAACCTACTTAACCCTGCTATTATCTCTGCCTGCTGATGGCGAAAACTACAATTGTATAAGTATAGTACTAAAAATAGTGACCCTTATGTTGATTTATGAGGTACTCCATTGGATAATTCTGAGTTAATACTTGTTGTTGATGGGTCAAATGCCAAAATCTCAGAAAGGAAATATCAAGCAGGGTATGCTGTTACAATACAAAATGAGTTAATAGAGAAGGGATCTCTTAACTTATCAGCACAGCCCATGGCACTTTTTGCTATAACCTGAGCTTGTAATATAGCTAATAATAAGTCAGTAAATATCTCTACAGATATTATAAATACTTTTAGAATTATACACAATTTTAGAATGTTATGGAAATGAGGCTGTCTTACTTTTCATGGAATCCCCATCAAAAATGGACTCCAAGTAAGTGAACTTTTGCTATACTGTTACCATTACAGATTGCCATCATTAAGATTAAAGCTCATTACTAAAATTGAAGCAACAATAAAAAATCTTCCAACAAAAATAGTCCTAGACTAGATGTTTTCTTTTTTTTTTTTTGAGACAGAGCCTCAAGCTGTCACCCTGGATAGAGTGCTGTGGCATCCACTAACAGCAACCTTCAATTCCTGGGCTCAAGCGAGTCTCCTGCCTCCGCCTCCCAAGTAGCTGGGACTACAGGTGCCCGCCACAACGCCGGGCCATTTTTTGGTTGCAGCCGTCATTGTTGTTTGGTGGGCCTGGGCTGATTCAAACCCGCCAGCTCAGGTGTACGTAGCTGGCGCCTTAGCCCGTTGAGCCACAGGCGCCGAGCCAGACCAGCTGGTTTTACACTCAAATTTTATAAAACTTACAAAGGAAAACTTGTACCTATGCTACAGAAATTATTCTATAACATTGAGAAGGAAGGACTCCTCACTAACTCATTCTATGAAACCAATATTATCTTGATGCCAAAGCCAGACACAACTGAAAAAGAAAACTACAGACCTTATGAATACAGGGTGGCCATAAAGTTTGCATGCAACTGAAAATATTAATTATTTTATTGTATAGATGTAAACATTCTCAATAAAATTCTAGCAAACCATATTCAGCTAAACATAAGAAAAAAAATCCATCATGACCAATGGGCTTCATCCTAGAGATGGAAGGATGGTTCAACTTATGTAAATCTATAAATGTAATTCACCACATAGACGCAAAAATAAAGATTGTATGACCTTTTCAATAGATTCAGAAAAGGCATTTGATAAAATTCAGCAACTTTTATAAGAATCCTTGACAAAATTGGTAAAGATAGGACTTATCTCAAAATTATAAAGGTCATATACAACAAACCCACAACCAATATCATACTGAATGGGGAAAAATTGAATTCATTCCTGCTTAGAACAGGAAATAGAAGAGTTTGCTCACTTTCACCACTTCTATTTAACATAATGTTAGAAACCCTAGCCAGAGTGATCAGGCGAGAGAAGGAAGTATATCCAAACAGGGAAAGAAGAGGCCAAACTATTGGTCTTTGCTGGCAATATGAGCTTTTACCTAGAAACCCCAAAGATTTAACTAAGTCACTCCTGTAATTGATAAGTTCTGCACTATCTCAGGTTACAAAATCAATGTACACAAATCAGTAGCTTCCATATAGGCCAACAACAGTTAAGCTGAGTATCAAATCAAAGACATAATACTTTCCATGGTAGTAACAACAAGAACAATAAAAAATACCTAGGAATATATTTAACTGAGGAGGTGAAAGATCTCTATAGGAGAATTATGAAATACTGAGGAAAGAAATTGTAGAGGATGTAAATAGATGTAAAAACATATCATGCTCATAGATTTGCAGAATCAACACTGTTAAAATGGCTATGCAGCTCAAAGTGATTTATAGATTCACTGTAATCCCTATTCAAATACCAATGTCATTTTTCAAAGATCTAGAAAAAATAGTTTTTATCCTTTCTATGGAACCAGAAAAGACCCTGAATAGCCAATGCAACCTTATGTAATGAGAACAAAATGGCATTACTGGCTCGGTGCCTGTGGCTTAATGGGCTAAGGTGCCAGCCACGTACACCTGAGCTGGCGGATTTGAATCCAGCCTGGGCCCACCAAACAACAATGACGGCTGCAACCAAAAAATGGCCGGGTGTTGTGGCGGGCGCCTGTGGTCCCAGCTACTTGGGAGACGGAGGCAAGAGACTCACTTGAGCCCAGGAATTGGAGGTTGCTGTGAGCTGTGATGCCACAGCACTCTATCCAGGGTGACAGCTTGAGGCTCTGTCTCAAAAAAAAACAAACAAAAAAACAAAAAAACAAAACAAAACAAAATGGCATTACTGTTTGACATAGTGCTGGAAGTCCTAACCAATGTAATTAGGCAAGAGAAGGATATCAAGGGTATCCGAATGGGGAGAGGTCAAACTGTTACTGCTCTTTGCTGATGATATGATGTTATACTTAGAAAATCCCAAGGACTCAACCATGAGACTCCTGGAAATGATCAAGAAATACAGTAACATGTCAGAATATAAAATCAGATTTCACAAATCATTAGCCTTCATATACACCAACAATAGTCAAGCTGAGAATAAAAACAAAGACATAATGCCCTTCACAGTGGCATCAAAGAAAGTGAAATACCTTGGCATGTACTTAATAAAGGATGTGAAGAATCTCTACAGAAAGAACTATAAAATACTGAGAAAAGAAATAGCAGAATTGTTAACAGATGGAAGAATATACCATGCTCATGGCTAGGAGAATCAACATTTGCTAAAATGTCTATACTATCTAAAGGAATCTAAGACTTAATACAATTCACATTAAAATACCTATTCCATACTTTGAAAAACTTGAAAAAAGAGCTCTTCAATTAATATAGAATCAGAGAAGAACCTAGCCAACACAATTCTACAAAATGAGAACAGATCTAGAGGCATCATGTTACCATACTTTAGATTATACTACAAATCTATAGTGTTCAAAACAGCATGATATTGGCATAAAAATAGAGACATAGCTCTATGGGACAGAACAGAGAACCTAGAGATGAAACTAGCCTCTCATATCGCCATCTAAGCTTTGGTAAAGCAAACAAAAGCATACACTAGGGAAAAGAATCTTTAATAAGTGTACTGGGAGAACTCGTTAGTTACATACAAAGATTAAAACTGGACCTGTACCTCTCATCACTTACAAAAATTAACTCATAATGGATAAAATATTTAAATCAAAGACATGAAGTTATAAAAACTCTAGAAGAAAGTATGGGAAAACTTATAATCGTATCAGCCTAGGGAAAGAATTTATGATGAAAAACCCATTGGCAATTGTAACAACAACAAAAGTAAATAAATGGTATATAAAAAATTTATTAACTTTAAAAGTTTCTACCTAGTTAAATACACTTCAACAAAGCAAAGAGATAACATTCAGAATGGGAGAAGATGGCTCGGCGCCTGTGGCTCAACAGGCTAAGGCGCCAGCCATATACACCTGAGCTGACGGGTTTGAATCCAGCCCGGCCTGCCAAACAACAATGACGGCTACAACCAAAAAAAATGGCTGGGCATTGTGGCGGGCGCCTGTAGTCCCAGTTGCTTGGGAGGCAGAGGCAAGAGACTCGCTTGAGCCCAGGAATTGGAGGTTGCTGTGAGCTGTGATGCCACAGCACTCTATCCAGGGTGACAGTGTGAGGAGGCTCTGTCTCAAAAAAAAAAAAACCAACAGAATGGAAGGAGATATTTGCATGCTATGAATCTGACAAAGAGCTAATAACCAGAATCTATAAAGAACTCAAGCAAGAGAGCCATACAAAAATCAAATAACCTTATTAAAAAGTGGGGTAAAGACATGAATAGAATCTTTTCTTATGAGGACAGATGATTGGTGAACAAACACATGAAAAAAATGCTCAACACCTCTAATCATCAGGGAAATAGAAATCAAAATCATAATGAGAGATATCATCTAACTCCAGTGAGAACTGGTCTCATAAAGTCCCCAAACAACAAGTGCTGGAATGACTGCACAGAGAAAGGACCACTTATATTGTTAATTTGTGATCTTTTTCCTTTTTTGATGTCAGCATATACTGCTGTAAACCTCTCTCTTAGCACTGCTTTTTCTGTATACCATAGGTTTGGGTACACAGTGTTTTCATTTTCATTCATTTCAAATTTTTAAAAAATTTATGTCTTAATATCTTTGTTGATCCAGTGACCATTGAGGATCATGCTGTTTAATTTCCCTGTATTTGTATAGTTTCTGAGATTTCTCTTCATATTGCTATCTAGCATTATTAAACGGAGGTCTGAGAAGATACTTCATATTATTTTGATTTTTAAAAAATGTGTTAAGACTTATTTTGTGGCCTACCATTAGGTCTATCTTGGAGAATGTTCCCTGTGCTGATGTGAAAAGAATGTATATTCTGTAGTTTTTAGATGAAATGGCCTGTGAATGTCTGTTAAGTTCATTTAAAGTCAAATTTAAGTCCTATATTTCTTTGTTGATTTCCTATCTCAGTCTTTCCAGTGCAGAATAGGGTTCGAAGTCCTCCACTATTATGGTATTGATGTCTATCTTTTTCTTTAGGTCTGCAGTTAATCGTTTTGTGAATCTGGGAGCTCAAATGGTGGGTGTATACATATTTAAGATCATTATATCCTCTTGCTGCATTGATCCCTTTATTATTATATAATGACATTCTTTGTCTTTTTTATTTTTCTTGATTTAAATTCTGTTTTTTTCTAATGTAGATGCAGTTGCTCTTGCTTGCTTTTGTTTTTCCATCTGCATGGAATATCTGTTTTTTATTCCTTTACTTTCATTCTATGTTTATCTTTACAGGTAAGGTTAGTTTTCTGTAAACAGCATATTGTTTGATCATGGTTTTTATTTTCTTTTATTTATTTTTTGTTTGGTGATTCATTTTATTATTAGTAGTAATGATACTAATAAATAAATTACTAATGACAATAAAGCAACTACTAAACATTTAAAATTTTAAAGTTTACAAAGCATTTTCTTGTTCATTATCTCATCTGAGATAATGGCCATGTGTCACAATACTGTTGCCCCGGAGAGTTTTTTTTTTTTTTTTTTTTTGTAGAGACAGAGTCTCACTTTATTGCCCTTGGTAGAGTGCTGTGGTTTCACACAGCTCACAGCAACCTCCAACTCCTGGGCTTAGGTGATTCTCTTGCCTCAGCCTCCCGAGTAGTTGGGACTATAGGCACCCGCCACAACGCCTGGGTATTTTTTTGTTTTTTGCAGTTCAGTGAGGCCAGGTTTGAACCTGCCACCTTTGGTATATGGGGCTGGCACCCAACTCAATGAGCCATCCTCATTGAGGGTGCTGCCCTCCCAGAGAGAAGTTTTGTGGTACTCATTCTCAGATCAAAGGAAGGGATTTCCCCCCAGCCCCTGGGAATTGATTAGTTTTTTTTTTTTTTTGCAGTTTTTGGCTGGTGCTGGGTTTGAACCCACCCCCTCTGGCATATGGGGGTGGCTCCCTACTCCTTTAAGCCACTTTTTAATCCATTCTGCTAGTCTATATCTTTTGAGTGGGGCACTTAACCCATTTACAATCAAGGCTAATATTGAAATGTGACAATTTATTTGTGTCATATTATTAATTGTATCTAGTTGTTTCACCAATTCTTTATTTTTCTGTCTTTTTGTCTTTGTGGATTGACAAAATTTTGTGATGTTGTCATTTATTTCCTTTCCCTTCCTCCTTTGTATGATTGTTTTATAAAATTTGTGAGTTAATATTCTTGTGTGTTTTATGATGGGTGAATATAGACCTTTGTTTCTATGTTTAAGACTCCCTTGCATGTTTCCTGCAGGTCTGGTCTAGTTTTAATGAATTCCCCCAGTGTTTACTTTTCTGGAAAACACTTTATTTCTCCTCCATTTAGAAAGCTTACTCTGGCAGGATATACAATTCTTGGCTGACTTTTTTTTTCTTTTGGTACTTTAAAAATGTCAATTTTATTCTGGCCTCTAAGGTCTCTGATGATAAATTTGCTACTATTCTGATATTCCTATATAGGTGATTAGACACTTTTCTCTTGCTAAAATTAAAATTCTTTCTTTCACTTCGATCTTCAATATTCTGAGTATGATATGCCATGATGTCCTTTTTGTGTATTCTTTTTGCCTGAGGTTCACTGGGCCTCCTGTATCTTGATGTCTAATTCTCTTGCTAGACTTGGGAAATCCTTAAATAGGTTTTCTAAACTTTTTATCTCTTTTCTCCTTCAGGAATACCAATAATTTGTTTGGTATCCTTATGTAGTTCCAATTGTCTCAAAAGCTGTTCATTCTTTTTTCCTTTTTTTGGTCTGATCTGTTAATACAATTCTTGTATTCAAGTTCTGAGATTTGTTCTTCTACTTGATCTGGCATATTATTGACAGTTTCTAATAGTAGTTTATATTAGCTTTAATTAGTTTTTCTGTTCCAGAATTACTATTTTTATTAAAAAAATTTTTTTATTTAATTGAGACACAGTGAGAGTCTCACTGTGTCACCCTACATAGAGTGCTGTGGCATCACAGCTCACAGCAACCTCAAACTCTTGGGCTTAAGCGATTCTTTTGCCTCCTAAGTAGTTGGGACTACAGGTGCCCGCCATAATACCTGGCTATTTTATGTTGCAGTTGTCATTGTTTAGCTGGCCCAGGCTGGATTCGAACCCACCACCCTCGGTGTATGTGGCTGGTGCTGTAACCACTGTGCTACAGGTGCCAAGCCAACTGTTTTTATTTGAAGATTTCTATCTCCTTGGTAAATTTCTGATTCATATTCTGAACTAATTTTCTAATATGTTTGTATTAGTTTTCAGGTTCCTCTTGTATCTCATTGAGCTTGTTTAAAATCAATATTTTGAATTTTTTGGCATTATGAGAAGTTATTTTTGGTTGGGATCTGTTGCTGGAAAACTGCTGTGTTTCTTTGGTGGTGTCATATTTCTTTCCCCTCTTATATTTCCTGAGTCCTTCCATTGATATCTGCACATCTGCAATAGCAGTCCCTTTTTTTCAAGTTTTAAAAATTGATGGAATTCTTTCGTGAAGGTGTACTACATATATATGTTGTTGGTTAAGAACACATTTTGGCTTTGGGTTTGAGTGCCTGCCATAGTGTAATCTTTATATGATCTTCTTCAGCAGCACACAGGTTCAATGGTATCTGTGATTTCTTTGGTGGCTTAGTTGAGGCCGTGGTGAAGTTTTACTGGGGACTTGGAAACCAACTTAGCCAGTCTTCAGGCCCCTATGGTGTCAACAGTGGGCCCAGCACACCTGTTTCAGGCTCCAGAAAAGCTTATGTTGGCACTGGTGTTGGTACTGAAAGGTCAATTCCTGGGCCTCAAGGTGGCTTGCTTAGAAGCTAATGGTTAGAAGAGTGGGCTGAGTGTTTAGACAGGTTCTTAAGTCCCTGGGAAGTTGCTTTGATGTGGGTGATGGCAGCAGGTGGTAGAACAACTCCCTGGGACCAAAAGGTTATATGTTGGCATTGCTGATAGCTGTGGTGGGTTGGGTGGGGTAGTCTGTAGTCTCATAGCCACCATAGAAGGGTAGTAGGGATGGTCGTAGGTGTGTTTAGGAGAGCCTGATTTTCCTTTCCCTTCCTGGCCAGTTGGCAGCTGCAACTGTGTCAGCCTGAACTTGGCATAAGAGCAGGGTGAAGCCCACTCTTAAATTCTCAAAATGGCACCAGCTGTGGGCCTGTGACCAGAGAGTGTGGGGCTCTTGTGGCTGCTATTAAAAGGGAGAGATGTTTACAGTAATAAAATCAGTGTTATTTTATATTAAATGCAAGTAATTCAGACTGGTTACTACCAGAGACAAGTTAGTTTATAGGATCAGATGGAATGGAAACTTCTGGAAATGAAAAGTAAAGAGAGCTGTGGTGGCTGGTCTTTCCTTCTGAACTTTCTGAGCAGTATCATGCCTCCCTGGAGCTACCATTCCTCCAGCCTTACTGTGCTGTCTTCTGTATCTGTGTGGATTAAAGTAAGGCCGAAAGCTCATATTTCACCACAGATTCCAATCCTTCTGTGAAGTCTTTTCCGATTGTTCCCAACTGGTTGTTATTTCATTTTTTTTCTACCTCAGGTTTATTTATACAAATAACAAAGGAGAACCCCAATCTCATGCAGACAGCCCCCCAGAAGTCACACCAGTCCTTTTGACCTCATGGTGACAGACAAATGCCTCTACTCTAGAGCCTTTCTGGGTCCTAGGTAACTTTTTTCTTTCTCTCTCTCTCTCTCTTTTTTTTTTTTTTTAGGGACAGAGTCTCACTTTGTTGCCCTTGGTACTGTGCTGTGGCATCACACAGCTCATAGCAACCTCTAACTCCTGGGCTTAGGCGATTCTCTTGCCTCAGCCTCCCAAGTAGCTGGGACTATACGTCCCGCCACAATGCCCAGCTATTTTTTGTTTTGCAGTTCGGTGGAGGCTGAGTTTGAACCCGCCCCCTTTGGTATATGGAGCCGGCACCCTACTTGCTGAGCCACAGGCGCCGCCCCCTAGGTAACTTTTTGGAGTCTGAACTGGATCTGGCACTGAAGCTGCTGGGGCAGATGAAGCTACAGACTCGGCCTTGGTTTGTTTCTTGGACGTGGCTTCTGGCTAGCAGAGCCTGAGACCCTTGGCAATGCACACTTAGGCAGGATTCCCAACTTTGGGGTGGGCAATGTATGGAAGGCAACTAAACTTGCAGCTGGTGCCCTTTGGGATCTGGGGTTTAACCTCCATGGGCTTTATGAGGCCTTGATAGCTTTAGCATGTGCGCACGGCCTTGGCATTGTTGTCCTGCATCTTCTTTAGGCCCTTCTTGTCATGCTTCTTGACAAAGTGCATGTTGCATGGGAACTTGGGGCCCTCCCCTTTAAGAGATTCAGATTTTTGTGACTGAGGTTTCTTGATGCCATTTCTGTGCCACTTTTAGGACCGGTTGTGTGTGGTGTGGTTTTTGAACTTGGCCATATCCGCACTATGACTGGTGGCTGCCAGAGTGCCTGGGGCCAGAAGAGCTGCTTGTTATTTCTTTGTCTCCCGTATCAGCCCCGGGGAGTTATATGTTTGTCTTACGGCATTTACAACCTGCCTTGATTATAGTATTTGGGTTATTGTCAAGATTCGCTCTTGCAAACCCACTCTGAAATCCTTATTTGCCCTGTTGTACTTAGCCAATGTGCAGTTAGTGTCTCATATTTGTGATACTGAATTGAACAGTGTGTGTAGGGGAATCCCCAAACCCAACTGATTCTCCTAATTACTCTCATACAGACAGCAATTGGTAAAAATAAAATGGGCATCTGAGGACAGTTTCTTGAGTGTTTTGTGTTGGCATTGGCCTTATTGGACTCACCAGGACTTCAGAAGGAGTCCACCAAGGATGGACTTAAAGTGTTATTTCACCATTATGTCTCTAGGAGGCAACTTACTTTGGAGTGTGTAAATTCTTGGAAACTGTCTAGAGTAAACAAACAATAAAAACCAAGAATGCTATGAAATAAGACTACTTATAAAATCCATTATCTTTTTTTTTTTTTTTTTGCAGCTTTTGGCCGGGGCTGAGTTTGAACCTACCGCCTCTGGCATATGGGACCGGCGCCCTACTCCTTTGAGCCACAGGCGCTGCCCAAAATCCATTATCTTTTGACTTTGAGCAATTACCTTAAGTTTGCAGCGAATTCATGAAGTTCCATGCAATCATGACTTATATTTGTTTTGTGCTTAGAGATTTGCACGGTACTTTTATTTGCAGCATTTGTTCAACCAATCAACTGGTCAATTAACAAATTAATCCTCTAACTGAAATTTCTTTAAAACTATTCCATACCAAACATTGGCAGACTTGATTTGGGGATTCCTAAAAGAAATAATAGAAAGGTCTTGCTATCCAAAGGCTTTCAGGCTGGTGAGGGGAGCCAGAACTATAAATAAGTAGGTAGACTGAAATGTGGTTGATGTGTGTACACACCACAGTAGGGACACAGCGTAGGCAGTAGGGACTGTTGTCATTAGGAACGGGGAAAGTACACAGGAAAACACTCGTACAGCAGGCGCCACCTACTTGATTCTTATTAGTGTTACTATTATCCATGATTGACAGTTGAGGAACCCGACTCAGAGGGGTGAAACATCTTTTCTGAAGTGCTCCTCCTCTTAAGATTTGAAGAACAACTTGTCTCACTCCAGAGCATCTCTCCTCTACCCCACATAACTTCTGGGATGTTTATCCTCAAGTTCCAGCTGAGATGAGAAAGAGAAGGTAATGTTGTGTGAAGGATCGTGGAGTGGCTGCCATTGCAGGGGCAAGCCCGCTACTGAAATTGTATGAAAACAAGAAAGACTACAAGCCCAATATGGCGAGTAGCAAAGAAACTTTATTTTTAGCCAACTTATATAGTCAGTTGGTCATGTACACACCGTTACTCTATGATCACACAATTTCCTTCCAAACCACATTGCAAAAATAAATTAACCTTTTCTAGGTGCCCACTGGTCTACTGATTAACTGATACACATTTTTCTAACCTAAAGTAATTATCACAAAAACACATTCGTCAACTGTTTTGCTCATACTTCCATAAGTCACAAGACCCCATTAAAGAAGGGGCTGATTGTTCTAAAAAGCTGTGGAAACCCACAAAGTCCTGGGAGGCAGAAACTTGTTACCTCGCTTAACCATTAGCCCGGAGTCTGTGCAGCTTATTGATACAAGCCTGTGTGCATCAGTCTCTGGGCTGTGTGTCTGGGATGGAGTTTTCCTCTCCAGTGGCCACAGGCTTAACTGCCACAGAGTTGTGTCACTGAAGATGGATTTTCACTTCCAAGTATTCAGGCTTAACAACTCTGATGACCAAGGCAGCTAGGTCCTCCAACAAGACTTAGGGTAACGAGAAACTGAAACTGCTTTTCTCAGCCTGTCTGGGCACACAGCATATAGGTTTTTAGCCTATAAGTTAAGATCAGAGAGCCTGTTTCCCACACTAACAAAAGACAATAACAACAACAAAAAGCCCCACCTGGTTTGAAAATGGTATTCATCCATGAAAGAAGAGAGAAAGTCAAACCCAAAAGCAGGGTTTTGAGCTGGGAACAGTGGCTTTGCTAAGATTTATAGACCGTGGGATTTCTCAGTTGCAATAGAGTATTAAGGGAAGTTCTTTGAAAAATATTCAAATTACTTTGATGTTTGCCCCTAGGCAATATGGAAACTCACATTTTGGAGGTTAGGGTTTTGTTAATATGAATCTTTGAAGGGAATGGGGTTTAAAAGGAGGACCCACTGCTGGCACTGTCCCCCAGACTCTAATTTAATTTCTTTCTTCTTTATTTTTTCCATAGGAAAGGTGCTTCCTTTTAGTCATACTTTTATTTATTTGTTTATTTTTGACTGTCCTAAATTGTTTATTAGGTTATGAATTTTATAAACAGTACTTCAGCCTCACGGCTGGAACCACCGATAGTGTGGTGGAACTTACGGCCCTTTCCAAGGCCACAGCTCTTCCGGCCTGCAGATATCAGCCCACGCATCTCCCTGTGCTTTTGGACTGGTTCGGTGATCCACTGGGTGTCAGGATTTCTTCTGATAGCTTTATGGAATGGAAAAATGAGATAACCTCAAATAATTTGTATGTCGGATCTTCACCAACCCAGTAAGAATTCAGGACTCTTAGAGCCCCACAGTGGCGTCCAGCTCGGTCCTCAGCAACAGACTGGAGGCGTCTAGCAAACTTCAGCTGGTTAACACCACGAGGCACAGGCTTGCCATAGGTTGCACCCTTAGGAACTGGGCACCACTGCGCACACAAATCCTGTATATGACATAACCTTGCTTAGCCTTGTATCCCAGTCTGTGCGCTTTATCCGGCCCGGTGAGGGGGAGCCCTGGAGCGCAGAGAGCTGGCCGTACCCTCAGAAGAAAGTGCATCACATCAGACCGCTTCTTCCTCCACAGCTCCCGGATGTACCTGTATGCACCCATCTTGGCTCACCTGACAGCTGCCAGCAGACGGAAAGCAATGGGCCTTTCTCCCCTAGTCATACTTTTAATGTGTGGTGCCACATTTCACTAGGTTGGTGGCCTATTGATTTACAAAATGCCTTACGAAGACAGCCATGTGCATTTAGGATCACAATGGCAAAAGCAGCTTAGCATTGGTGCTCAATTTCTCCGTTCTTTGCAAGGGAATCCAAATGAAAAAATGCGCGATCCACCCCATCACACTTACAAGAAAAGTAACAGAAACCATATATCCCGCTGGTACAAAAGTTCGGATTACTTTAACACATGAAGAGGCGCACATAATTAAATTCTAAGTGTCAAAAATTATATTTCCCTTGCTGGGAGCCCTTGCATCTGAAGTGAGTTAGTTTGGATGAACACAGCTCGCCAGGGATCCTCATTATAACCCTGTATGCAGTTTAAATTGTAGGGCAAGAATAGAAGGAGGTGGTATTACTAATATGATCTCATTTTTCTCAGGCCACATCAGCCTGGAGTTTTTTAACAGGGGTCCCATAAACGGTAACAGCTTATTTTTAGCTTCTGAATGCTCTGGCTATTATAAACCTGCTTGTCTTCTCTGCCCACCCCCAGTGGAGACACCAGGGCTCGCTCCCAGGTTCTGTCAACTTCCGGTGGATTTATGATGCTGCATTTTCCCTCTCCTGCTTCAGGTCATATTGGTAGGCTGTCTGCCCCCCGGGCCATAGCCTTTGCTCTCAGTTTATGGCCCCCTAGTACCTGTGCTTGCCTCTGCTTCTGATTTCTTCCCTGGAATTCTTTTTTTTTTTTTTTTTTTTGCAGTTTTTGGCCGGGGTTGGGTTTGAACCCACCACCTCTGGCATATGGGGCCAGCACCCTACTCCTTTGAGCCACAGGAGCCGCCCTCTTTCCTGGAATTCTTGATGTCACCTGGGCAGAAGCAGGATACTGCCTTCTTGTCCCTTTGGGAATACGCATGGTTCTCAAAGTAGAGCAAGGTTTTTGGTGTATTTTACCTTTATTTTTAGACGTATAGCTTTTTCTCTTTTTAGTGCTGAAATCTGAGTCCTTGAGGGTGGGTACAGCCTGGACAAAGCTGGGAAAAATATAAAATGCTATATCGAGCTGTCACCTGTCCTCCCCTGGGAGCCGCCTCCAGCTAGGTGTGTTGGCCCTCCTTGTCACTGTAGTTTGCCAGAGGGGCCCAGATCCCAGCGCTATGTAGGACCTGGACTTAAGCTTGGGGAACCAAAACCACCAGCATTTTGTGCTCAACCCAGAGCTGATTTTTCCCCCCTGAATATTTTCTGTTCTCTCTTTCTTGCATTTCTTCACTCCTTTGTTTGGTTAATTGAATTTCTTTTATCCTTAGCTTGTGAAGTGAAAACTGCTTTGAAAAGAGAAACTCCTGAGGTCAGATCTATCTCACTGCCAGGAAGGAGGGAAATGAAGGAGCCATGGAATCAGTGATGTATTTCCCACCAGAAGAAGAAGGCCATTCTACTTCCCTCTGGCAGAGAGTGACATCAAAAAAAAAGTCTCTCATTACCGAGAGCTGAGAACTCAGGAATCTGAAGCTCAGTGATGTTGTACATATCCACAAAACAAATCTAAATGGGGACATGAAAGCAATGTTTCAAATTAACCCCGGGAAGGAGAGCTTGCTGGATTTGCATTTGCGGATGGCAGGTGCTCCTGGTTTTCTGTCTGGAGTGTGGTGAACATTTCGTCTCTGAAGGGGACTCCTGGGAACACTGCTGAGAAGCCAGTCTGTCCTTTACATTCTCAGCCTCCCTCAAAAACCCGAGCCTACATGAACCACAAAGATCAGATACTTTTTGACAGTTTGCAACCTATTTGTAGGAAGGTATACTCAACCAGGTAGCACTTCTTTTTTTTTTTTTTTGAGACAGAGCCTCAAGTTGTCACCCTGGATGCTCACAGCAACCTCCAATTCCTGAGCTCAAGCGAGTCTCTTGCCTCCACCTCCCATGTAGCTGGGACTACAGGCGCCTGCCACAATGTCCAGCCATTTTTTGGTTGCAGCCGTCATTGTTGTTTGGTGGGTCCGGGCTGGATTCGAACCTGCAGCTTAGGTGTACGTGGCTGGCGCCTTAGCCCATTGAGCCACAGGTGCCGAGCCAACCAGATAGCACTTCTAAAAGGCAGAATTACATGGGGAAAAAAGCACTAATCTGGGTGTCAGGAGATCTGGGATTTTTCTATTGACTATGACATCTTTTTAGAGTAACGCCTTTCTCTATGTCTGTGTTCTGTTTCTTTGTAAAGTGTCTTGATCTACACGATCCTGCCTTCTCTAAAATTCTGAGTTTATAAATTTCAAATAGATCCTCCTACCCGATGAGTTTCTTCAGACCCTGTGGAAAATTTCTAGTTGTTCTGGGAGATGTTTTCTCTTACATTTACTGAGCACCACTTATGAAGCAAGCCTTGTCCCAGGTGCTCTTTATGTGTGTCGTTTAATTCTTAATGATGCTGCTGATAATGATGATGACAAACACCTATGTAGCACATATTCTGTGCCAGACAATGTTCTAATAGTTTATGTATATCTACTCATTTTATATATATATATATTTACTCATTTAAATTCTTGTCACAAACTATGAAGTTCATACTATTCTGATCTTCATTTTGCAGCTGATCATCTGAGTCTTGAAGAAACAAACAACAGAGTGCCCAAGGTCCTGGAGCTGACCTCACTATTCCCAAACTGTAGCGAACAATTGCCATCTTTTTATAGATGAGGAAATTGGGGTTTTAGCAGGTTATGGAAAACGGTCCTCGGTTGCAGAGCAAGTAAGTAGCATACCTGAAAGTCTAACTCTGATCTAAATTGTTCTAGAGCCCCAAGTTCTTTCCACTTTGCTGCTTTGCCTTCCCGGAGGCATTTTTACTTTGATATAAACCACATAGCCTGGCACTTTTAATGAAAGAAAAGTTTGCCAAATGAAAAGCAGATTAATGAGATGTTTGGAATGCTTTGCAGTAAATAAATCTCTTTCAGAATTCTCATCTTCTCCCACTCAAATTGCTAAAGCCATAACAGTGACAATTACTTGAGCCTGGTTGAGGCAGTGTGGGAGGGAACCTCTTAATTTCAGTGCTCAGGGTAGACACTGGAGACCAACAAAATTTTCCTTTACCTTGCTGAAGCACAGGTCAGAAATTGGATGTATCAGATGTTGGCTTTCTCCATTAGCCTTCTCTTATTCCTCCTGGTTTAGCTGTGTCTTAGAACACCATAACCTCAGGAAAGAAATAGTGCTTAAACTTGGGTCAACATTAAAAACATACACAATGTCCATGTCAGCTTGTTTCCTGAACAGATTAGACGTAGAGCATCAATTCAACATGACTGCCTGAGAGTTGAAGAGGGCAAAGTTTCTTCTTCTTTTCTTTTTTAATCTCAGAGAGTTCCTGCAAATTGTCAAACAACTCTATGAAAGTGAAAGACTGGAACAAAAACGTGATTATTCCTAGATGATACACAACTGAATTTGAAGCCGGATGCTCATATTCAGTCAAGAATAACGTGGGTGTCTACTCAGGCTGGGTGCTGGGAGTATGAGGGGTATGAGGACAAGCAAGTCTCAATCCCTTTCTCTAGAAGCTAGTAATCTGTTAAGAGAAATGAGCTATAAGCAGTAATGTGATGTAATCTGTGCAGTGGGGAAACATGCCATTTGCCGCCCATTTACATGCATTGTGTCAACCACTTTATACAAGGACTTTGCAAGGTGGAGGGTGTTACCTCCATTTCTAGGGAAGGAACCTGAGGCTCAGAGTATGCTGTTCTAGGCCAACAGCTGTTCATTAGTCCTGCAGAAATTCAAACCCAGGTGGTTCCAGTGACAAATTTGTGCTCTTTTCCTTACATTTTAACCGACCAAGCAGGATACCATTTCTCAATGAATGGTTGAACTTACTAGATATGAATTCATGAAAGTTAAAGGTTTATTATGTAGTTAGCTCACCAAGTTGCATGACATTTTGAGATTATCCTTTTGACCTGAAGATATTTTGAAGAATCCTAAGCAGATCAAATAACTTTCAGCTTTTTGGAAGGAATGTGGAAAACAGAAGTTCACTCATTTCTTGTGCCTTTATGTTTATAGGATGAGGTTTATGGATGGGCTTTGGGTAGAGGATAGAAGTCTGGATATCATTTGGCTACATTCCTTAGTCATAAACAATGGTGTTGAATGTTTTCCTCAGCAATCTTTTTCTTTTTTTGAATTTCAAAATATTACTATTATTATTATCAAGCTGTCACCCCCCTGGATAGAGTGCTGTGTCATCACAGCTCACAGCAA
>CAUYON010020448.1:0-45865 GCA_963573935.1 Arctocebus calabarensis
CGCCTGTAGTCCCAGCTAGTTGGGAGGCAGAGGCAAGAGACTCGCTTGAGCCCAGGAATTAGAGGTTGCTGTGAGCTATGATGCCATGGCACTCTATCCAGGGTGACAGCTTGAGGCTCTGCCTCAAAAAAAAAAAAAAAAAGATTTTATAGATGACTTTAAAATATCAAGTAGTTTTTCCTTAATTTATACTATAAAATTAGAATATTTGAATAGTAATTAAATAGATTTAAGGTGACTGAGGAATTATATAGGAGGTTAGTCTGCCTTTTAAAAAACGATAAGCAAGTTCGAGTAGGGTTTGGTTATTTAGCCAATGGAAATGTGTGTAGTTAAATATATTTGAACATTTGGAAGACAGTGTTCATTAATCTTAAGAAATTCTGTTGTCTTTCACATGAGTGGGTCAGGCTTTAACAAGTAATCTCCCAGGTCTTCACCACTGTCGACAGGCTTTTTTTCTTTATTTTGTTGGCTTTCTTCACTTTAGATAGATTCTTGTTATAAATTATTATTTGGTGGCACATGTGGGAGCCACTTTAAGGAAACACAAAAATCTGATTTCATTGTAGTGACTGTCTTTTTCTTTAATTCTAACTTTCATTTCTTTATGGTTTTTGCTTCTCATTCAAAATGATTAACAACTACCTGCTCACATGAGAGAAAAACTCAGTTAAATTCAAAAAGGGGTGGCGGGTTGGCAAGTTCCCACCCAACGGGAACAGTGGACTGGTAAATGGCATGCTGCCTGGGTGAAGGACACAGCTGCAGCTTAGACGTGACCTTCTGATCACATGGACCCTTATATTAGTCTGAAATAATAACAAAAGTAAATATGATTAACTTTATAATATTTTAGTCTTCTCATCTAGGATATCTAGTATAATGTTTAATTTTTTTCAGTGGTTATATTTTGAATCTTCTCATGGCCAGTGTTAACTAAGGAATCATTATTGTTTTTATGATTGGTAGTAGTTCACTTTCTAAGTTATTGGTGGTAACTTCCTATACCTATCACAGGACATCGAAGATGACTTGATGCTTTATCAATTTTGTATTTTATGAATTTTTTTTAGCTTTTTAGTTTAAAGTGTCGCATGTTGTTAGAGGTACAAATAGAGTCTGTATTTTTTGTGTCTGAATGAATAGAAATATAAAAAGCATTAATGAGCACTTTCTTGTCCAAGAGCTAGTGTTGAAAATTCCAAAAAAGTAAAATTAGCATTTCAAAAGTTAAATTCATTTTTAGAGATACTTCTGATTGGGAAACTACAAAAGTACAGCACAAGCCTAGAAAATATCTTTATAAATGATAAAATTGAATACACAAACATTACAAATCTCTGCTTGGGATAAAACAAAACAAAGCAAAACCATAACAGATTAACTCATGGCATAAGAGTAAATAAACATAAATGAGGAGATGCAGAAAAATATTGAAGCATCTTTAACAAATGAAGAGATTCCACAGCTTGATAAATAAAATGTCAGGAACTCATTAGAAATACTGGCAAATAACACAGTGCACAGAAAAACAGTGCCTTGAAAAGATGTAGTGTCATGCAGAAAATAATACACTGTCAGTTGAAACTTCTGAGATATTATTTTTTTCACTTAATTGATAGGCAGGCAGAAAGTCTAATATATTTTGAAGTAGATGTGAATAATCACTTCCTCTTTGGTTTTGGTGGGAGTATAAATTCTTTGCAGAATATGTGTGCATATCGTTACCTGCTAATGTTAATATTAAAAGTGTAACATTAAATTAAGACTCTTGATGGGCTGTATGTCCACTGTACCGCCAGTGGGCCCCAAGATGTTGGCATATCAGGCCTGTGCCGGTGACGTGGCGAGGCTGTGGTGTGTGCCCTTCAGTTCAAACACTCCTCACCCCTCACTACCCAGGGCAGGCACTGTGCAACATATACTCACCGTTCTTTGTGTCTTTTCCAAGCACTTACTACACTTGTGATTAAATCACGAAAGCTTTGTTAAATGTCTTTTGTAACAGACAGTCTCCGTGAGTGTGGGGAGCACACCCTTTGCACTGCTGGGTCCCCCCTATGTCCTGTGATGCCTCGTGTGTTGTTGACACCCAGGTTATAATTGAATGAGTCAAGAATAATGCTAGGATAGCAAAACAATGCTACACCTTATTGGGGGAAATATGATAAACAAGCCTCTCTCTCACCCATGTGGAAATTTTTGTTCCTTCTTTCAGTGGCTTCCTTCAAACAAATTCAAATTTTAACTTTCTGTGGGGAGGGGGCATGGCAGATACCTTTTAGAAACCAAAATAAACCATAAAAAGGTGAAAGATACAATTATGTCCAAATATTGTCACATAATTTTAGTGGCTTCATGGATTTCCTAAAGTTCTTGAGCCAGACTCACTTCACCGCAGGAATCTGCTCTGTAGGATTTTCTTTCTTTTCTTTTTAATAATTGACTTTTATTCCCTTTTGAACAGTTTTTGGTATCATTGCTCTTTTTCCTCCTGTTCCTGAGACAGGACCATTGTATGATTATGAAGATTTTTAAATATGCAGAAAAGTTACAAAAAGTATACTTTTGGACACTGAAACAACCAACACCCATATTTTACAATTAAACTTTTACCGTACCGTGTCTCCTTTATCATGTAACTGGCCACCTTTCCTTCTAGTGCTTTTCAGAGTACATTGCCAGCATCAACACTTTCTTCAGCTTGTGTGGTATTAATTACGTGTCAGTATTTGTTCATTAGACTTCTTTGGAGGTAGGATTTACATACAATGAAATGAAGAAATCTTAACTGTTAAATTTGAGTTTTGACAAAAATATACACCTGTATAACTCAAAGTCTTAAGACCATTGGCCTTACCCCAGAGAATTTGCTCCTGTAGTTTCCCCTAGTACTTTGCTTACTGGTTTAAATATAACTTCTTCCTGTTTAGTTGCGTTATTGGGGTAATGAACCCTTCAGGTTGCAGTGTTTGGTTGGCATTCTCTTTGATCATCTGATGAGATCTGATGAGTGAAGATCAATCAATCCATGATTCTTAAGAATTGCCCAACCATCAAACCAAGAATATGTGTATACAGTAGGATTCAGTTAGGAAGTTGGCAGCCCTCGCTGTCTAGTTGGTGTTCTCTGATAAGCCTTTGTGGAGGTAAAGGAGGTCCAGGAATACTGACTGGCTGAAGGAAGTGGGGGTCTTATTAATCCCCTGTACTCACAGAAGTCCTACACCTATCAGCTTATTTAACAAGCTTCCTGCCACCCTGTTATACCTCTTCAATTTAGGAGTTTTATCACCACATAACATACTCAGTCTGTGAAGGGAGATCAGGAAATGTCCTTATCTTAGATGCTGCTGCCAACTAGTAGAGTTGGTGGAGTTACCGGGACCTGGGAGATAGAGGTGGAGAGTCTGCTGGGAAGGACTCTGAGGCAGACTTCATCTCCTTCCACAGAAGTCTCGTGGGGGTAGGCATAATGATTGTAGCAAATTAATGTCTCTCTCTGATAGAATAAAAGTTACCTCAGAGACTATTAATCTTTTCATAAGCTTTGTATGGATTAAAGATGCTAGTAGCTTATTAAACATGAATTGATTGTGGGCTGAGAAAGAACTAAGTGCACCTAGAAATACAAAAGCAGTGTTTGTTAACAGTATCCACACAGCAGAACCATCTGTATAAAAATAACTTCCTTGTGCTTAAATCATATTGTGGATGCACTGGTCAATTTTTTTTTTCCTTTATTCAACAGATTTTTATTGGTCATTAGAAATGTGCCCGCCACTTTTCTAAGCCCTTGAGGAGAGAGATTAGTGAACAAAACTGACAAATTCCATGCCCTCCTTAGCCTTACATTTTAGTGGAGTGAAACAATAAATGGAAAGCATGGTCAGAAAAATATGCCTTATGTTCTAAGTAGGTAAGTGCTATGGAGCGATACATACTCATCCACATGTTCATGCACATCACATCAGGTCAGTAGCTTAGGAAGCTTCTGATGTGGAGGGAACATTTTTCAGGGGAATTTTTCCATGCATCTTCAGGTGGCAGTGGTATGTGGATGACTGGCGGTAGCTTCTCTGACAAAGGGGACATGTATAGGGCTTCTCTCCTGTGTGTATCTTCTGTGACAAAGGGGACATGTATAGGGCTTCTCTCCAACATGAGCCCGCAGGTTGGTTTTGTGGCTGACGGACTTTTTACACATGCTGCATGCAGAAGGCCTTTCTCCTTTGTGAATTATCTGATGCACATGTAGGTCTGATGTCTGGAAGAAGCCTTTGTGGCACTCAGAACAAACAAATGGCCTCTGGTTCTTGTGTCTTCTCTGGTGGGCTAATAAGTGACAGAGATACTTAAAGATCTTGGGACATTCCTCACATTTATATGATTTAGGGGCTCCAGGGGAGCTTTCTTGGTGTACTCCGCATGTGGAGTTTCCCTCACATCTCTGATTGCTAGGGACAGACTCAGGGGCAGACAGGTCTGGCTTAGAGAGAAACCCTGGTCCCACTTCCATAGGGACATCTTAATCAAAGGATCCCTTTAGGGGCCCTTCCTGGGACCTGGAAATGCCCATCCTGGGACCCTGGAAATGCCCATCTTCTGAAGTTTTGTGGGTTCTCACTAAAGACATCTTCATCTTCAGGCCCAGGACCATTCTCTTCCTGAATAATGAGTAGGGAAGACATTTGATTGCCTTGACTAGTACTGTTATTTACTTGAGTAGTTTTCAAAGAAATGTTGCAGGCATGTTCTTTATCTTCTTGTCCTCGTCTTGTTTCCAAAGGGGTATCGTGGGGAGTCTGGAAGGGGACCGCCATGTTATCTTCTGTTAGGGTTCTTGCTGACAACTGTTTTGTAAGATGTACAATGACTTCTTTCAAGGGCATATTCTCAGAAAAGAGAGCCTCTTGTTCCTGCATGCAGACATAGAGTAAAACAGGTTCTTTCGTGCAATCATCAGTCATATTCTCCATGAGCTTCTCCAGGTTTCTGCTACTTGATTCCCATTTCTCTTTCAAAGTGGACCTGTCATTACAGTGTCCACTAATTACAAACTGTTCCAGGACCAATTGAGAAATAATTTCATCCTTGCTGTGCTTTCCTGGTTGCAGCCACGAGTGAAAAAACTCGTAGATTTTTTGCAATTCCTGCCTTGCACATGAGTTACTGCTGTTTTGAAATGAGTTGAGTTGAGTGTTTGAAAACCTAGGAACTCCTTCTCTGTTCTGGATAGCAAGTCTTGGGTTGGTTCAAATTCTAGATTTTCTGATCCAAGATCACTCCCAGACAGTTCACACTGAAATGAGGTCCCAGGATCTAAAGCCATTCTTAGCAAGAGTTCTCAGAGAGTCAACATTGATGCTTCACTTTCTGGTGTCTTATGTCTCTGGAGATCTGTTTCAACAATTAGTGGATTCTTAAAGACTTCTTTGCGTTGAGCTTCAAAGTGAGCAATACTGAGCTGAAAACTGAGCTGATGTGTGGCTGGCATTCCTCCCTGGGCTCATCTGCACTGGTCAATTTTTATAACTTATGACCATTGTTTAAAATATTGACTACTTGGCACAAACCTCTAAGTTTTTCATTTTATGTTGTTTTAAACATTTATCACTATAACAGTATTTATTAAATGAATTATTCTTTTTGTGTGAAATAATTGCCATAATGTAACAATTGTAACCAATGTACGTCTTCCTGAAGTTTCTGATAATTGTTTCTACAGACTGTAGAACAGTCTCTCTTATATTTCTTTTCCTAAGGTGGTTACTGAGTTAAAAATCAACTAGGAATCAAACTATCTGGTATTTTTCAAATAAAGCTTCTGCAGTTGGTGTGATCTTTTGTGTAGCACTAAATACATAGTAGTGGCATTTAGATGTATTGAACATTTGATTGATTTGAACATTTATTGATACATAGTAGTGGCATTGAGATTTATTGAACATTTTGTGTGTTTTACATTATGTTCCCAAGAACCCTAGGTAGATGCTATGATTATCTTCAATTTGCAACTAAACCCAGTGGGTAACTTGCATGCCTACAGTTCATAAGTGGTAGAGCTTGAGCCCAAATCCAATTTGAACCTGTAGGTACAAACTATTGATACCACGGACTCCTTCTCATTTTAATAGGGACTGCATTCGATTAGTTAACTAATAAAAAAGCCAATTCCTTCTCAAACATGAGCTACTTCTTTTCACTTTCTCATCAAAGCAGGTTATGCAGTGACCTCTTTCTTCTGTGTCTCATCTCTGGTGATTCACTCAGCATTCACTTCGCATAAGGAAGCAGTAGCTTTGAGTTTTTAGTATTTTGATGTATTGGTTTCAGGCCATTGTGAGATCCAGATAAGCATATCCTATTAGGTGCCGTTACTCGATTGTACCTTTAGACACAGCTTAATTTCAGCGTTCGTGTAGTAAATTACTAGAGGAAGAATGTTGACTTACAAATGTATTACAGTCATTCTGTTTTCCAAGTATACCTTTTCCTAGCCTAAAAATTTAAATTTACAACTGGGAATTTTATAATAAGTATTGTATTTTAGCTGAAAGATCACTTTATCTTTATTTATGACTTTACCATATAATTTCTGGCGCTTCAGGATCATCTACTAGGACAGTTCTAGTAGTGGAAGAAAATACAAAGGTTATGTCTAGTACTCTCATTTAACTTAAAATTCTTCAGCGTTGGTGGGGGTAAGCAATAGTGTTATTTCTGGACAGTGTGCGCTCAGTTTAAAAAGTGTATTTTTAGAGTCAAATAGTTAATATAAAGCAAATGTTTTCTAATCATTTGTATGTTTTATATGTTCTCACACAGAAGAATGAACCTTCTAAATCTAGTGTCAAGAAAAAAGTGACCAAAGTTGCAGAAGCAAAAAAAGTAATGAAGAGAAATTTCAAAGTGAATAAGAAAATAACATTTACTGATGAAGGCGAGGTAAGATTCTGTAATTTGTGGGGGTACATTCTGAGTATCGTGAAGCGTATGTCTCTTGCTGACTTACATTCATTAGTGAGGGGGTGAAGGTTTCCCTCCAGGGGTGTTTTTCAGCTGTTTTTATCTCCTGGCACACGTGAACCTATAGTTAGGTTCAACCAATTATTATTATTATTATTATTATTATTGTTCAGATGTGTTCTGTGGCACACAAATTATATTGGTCAAAAAAAAAAAAAGAGAGAGAAAGAGAAAATGTACTTACTGTGCTTTGAAATTCTTTTGGAAATAATTTAGTTTAAAAATGTTTGTGGCACGCCAGTTAGATCAGGCTGTGCTGCAGGCGTTTTTCTCAGCTCCACCACTGGGAGTGAGGACACCTTTCTAGCAGGAGCTGACATGCTTCTTAGTATGTCAGCACCGAGCTTGTTTTGAACTTGCCAAATTCTGTTTTTATAGATAAGATTTTCTCATTGTAGTATTCACAATATGTTCTATGGGAGCAAGAATGAGATTGCTAACACAGTTCTGTGCCATGGCTGCTTTTGCTCAACTCCACAAAGTCTCTTAAATGCTGTACTTAGATGTTTCTTGGTGGGCCGGGCATGGGAAGGTATCCTCTGCTCTCAAGTAATCTCAGACACCTGGTACCTAGTTTTCATCTCACCTTGACCTTCTTGTGAATGTCACTCATAGTGTAGGGAAGTGGCTCCCACTCACTGATTACTCATGAAAGGTCACCCTATTACAGAACAGTTCTCTTCATTTTTAAATGTTGAAATAGATCTGAAAGGTCAAGTGACTTACCTAAGGGTGATGACTGGTTAGTGGTTGTTGCAGGTCCTCCGAGTATCATCACAATGGCCTCTTCAGCAGCTTAAGGTTTTCCTGAGTACCCTAACCCTATGGCTCACAGCACCATACCCTGCCATAATCTCATTCCCTCACCCTGCCTTATATTTTTTCACAGCACTTTACCATCATTTTTGACTTTAGTTTAAATCTCTGTCAATTTCTTCCACTCCACTTCTCCATAAGAGGAAGGTATCTTGTGGACTTTGTTTACTATGTTATCTGCAACAACTAGTACCCAACATCCCTCAGATTTATTTAATGGGGCATCTGTTTCAATAAAATAACAGAGTGAGCTTTTCGTAGTCGTATTACATATCTGTAACGTGTCACATACATTTCATTATCACCAAGTGCTGATAAAGCAGTCTGTATCCAATGATGTATGTTAATTTTGAAGTTGAAGATGCGTATGTATATGATGAAAACTAACAAAACAGTGGGTTGGTTTTGAATCTTTGAATCTTATCTATAAAATTCAAAGGTGCTAGAATATGAAGAGGAAGCCTGTATAAATGATAGTTGAGGAAGCCTGTATAAATGATAGTTAGTGAATCTTTATAAAGTTTCTAAAAAGAGGTCAGGACCTGAGGAGCAAGCTAACCTAAAATAGTTATATGACACCTGATGTTCACTGTAAAACGAGATGAGTGCTGCTAGTGCAATGAGGTTCCTTCAGGTGCTGCTAAGTTTAACTGCACAAATTATACCAATTAGCTCCAGGCTGAGTGTGAATCCTTGACTCTGGAAGTTTTCAGTGTGGGGGAAGCTGTATGTGAGCCATGCTGAAACTTCTCACGTACAGCTCTGGATGAAATGCTGCTGTTCACTTAGCCATCGAGCCAACTCTTTTCCCTCTGCAAGAGCAGTAGGGACGAGGAGTCTGAGGACTGTATGGACTGATGCTTCTTGCTGCTTCTGTGGGGCCAGTGACCACCGGCCTGGCTGTTCCTGTGGGAGAGTTTGTCACTCCCATTGGTTGCCAGAAGCTGAGGCTCTGTGGGAATCTCACCTTGAGGACAGCCTGTGGTGGCTATAAGAGTATGAGAGGAGGCATTAATGCCTGTGATGTGTCTGTAATTTCCATTTGCTTGCAAGTTAATTAGTGTCTTTCCAAACAGTGGTAGTTATTTAAATCCACCTGACAACCAATTATTAGATAAAAATAAGAGAGTTGTTTTTATATGAATTGTCTGTAGAATTTTATAATGTTAGCCCTGGAAATTACTAGGTCGGACTTCTTTATTTTTTGGGATGAGACACAGATGTCCAGAGATTAAGTAATTTATTTAGCATTATTCAGTAGGCTAGTGAAAAAGCCAAGAGCCCTGACTTCCTGGTCAGTGCCCTGTCTTCTCGGTTACCTTGTTCCTTATCAAAAACTACATGTGTAAGATCGTGTGGCTTTGAGCAGGCCTGTGAAACACAGGCTGCTTTAGTCACGTCGGTCTTTGTGTGTAATACTGGCTGCCATGTGAGTCAGTGATCAGTTTTGAGTTCCTGTTTAGTATGTGCTAGGTTTTGTGTGGAGCTCTGAACATAAATGAACAAAACATACAACTTCCCTCTAGGAGATTAAATTCTAGTAAGAGAAATAGGAAAATGGAGCAACACAGTGCCATGAGGTATGAGGTGCCCTGGTGGCCCCAAGCAGGTACACATTAGTCAGCTTGGGTACATATTAATCATCTGTGCTGTGCAGATGATTTTCAGCCGAGTCCTCTGGAGATATAGGATGCTAAGACTGCTGTTTGAGAAAATGTTGAAGCATTTTATTTCAACAATTACTTTCTCCAAATTATTTTGTGAAATTTTCCTTTAATCCTGTTCTCAACTGGGTATGGCTGCATTGCTTTACCCCGACGGGGACAATCTCTTTTGTTGTTTGCTCACTTTTTTTTTTTTTTTTTTTTAAGAGACATAGTATCATTTTGTCACCCTCGGTAGAGTGCCATGGCGTCACAGCTCACAGCAACCTCCAGCTCCTGGGCGTAGGTGATTCTCTTGCCTCAGCCTCCCGAGTAGCTGGGACTACAGGCTCTCACCACAGCACCCAGCTATTTTTTTGCAGTTTGGCTGGGGCCAGGTTTGAACCCACCATTGTTGGGATATGGGGCCGATGCCCTACACAACTGAGCCATAGGCGCCTCCCTGTTTGCTAACTTTAATTATGAAGTTTCTTAGAAAGTTTAAGTGATAATAGACTATGAGGCAGAAAGTTGATGTGTGTACCTTTTCAGAACCATTATACAAAAGGAAGCAGTGTTCTCTGTGTCCGGCATGACACTCCTTTTTCTGTCTGTAGCTGGTTCAGCAGTGGCCTCAAATGCAGAGATCTGTCACAAAGAATACTGAGGAAGAAGATAATGCTGGTGGTATCAACTTAGATAAAGCAAAAGAAAGACTTCAGGAAGAGGACAGATTTGACAAAGAAGAATACAGGAAGAAAATTAAGGCCAAACATCGGGTAAGTTTTCATCTTGAATGACATTTACTCTGCCTGAACGTGTCTAAATGATCACTGGCTATTCTTGGAGAGAACCTATTACTTCCTTCACTGTTTTCTTTGACACTTTTTTCCCCTGGGACTGTTTTGTCCTTTTATCTGTTGTATTTGGCTTTCTACTGGGGGTGGCTTTGTATACTGACTGGTTTCTGAGAATGTTACCTGAATTTTGCTTTTAATCTGAGGTGACCCAAGTAATATTAGTAGATTTTTTTTTTTTTTTGGACGAAAGGTCTTTATTAGCAGGGAAGCTGCGGAGTAGCATTAAGGGGAAGGAGAGAGAGAGAGAGAGAGAAATGGGGGGATGAGAGGAGAAAGAGAGAAGGGAGAGAAGGGAGGGAGAGAGAGAGACACACGAGACACGCGGGGGAAGGAAGAGAAAAGAGACAGATTAGTAGATTTTTTTATACTTAGGAACTTTTTTGGCTTTTTAAAAAAAGATAATTGCAATTTTACCTGTAATTGTAAGAGATCCTGTGATCTGGTCCATTTCTATACTTTTGCCATTACCAGACTGCGACATACAGGGTGTCCATAAAGTTCGTGTGCAATTTAAAAATAGGAACTTTTCTATTTTTTAAAATATATACTTTAAAAACCATTTCTATTTTTATTGCACATGAACTTTATGGACACCTTGTATGAAACCTTACAGAGTGGAGCCTGTCGGAATTGGCTTTTTCCACTCAGTTCTGGTCTGTGTAGTTTGATTCCCACTGTGCATGTGAACCCTGAGCAGTGCTCTACAGTGAGCACCAAGCAAGGTTGTGTCACCATTCACCCGTCTGAGAAGATTGGCATTATTTTCAGATTCAACTTAATAGTTAAATTTGCAATTACTTGTTTATAAGATTAAATGTATTATAGTTAAAAAATGAAACCTTTTTAGAGGAGTTACTTTTTTCCTTTTTTGTTTGGGATTCATTGAGGGCACAAAGAATTAGGTTACATTGATTACATTTACTAGATAAAGTCCCTCTTACAATTGTGTCCCCCTCCCAAGAGGTGTGCCACACCCCGTGAGACCCCCATTCCCTTTTCTCTTCCCCTCTCCCTCATCCCCCTAGAGAGGGTACTTCTGTGTAAATAAGCATGTGCCCTAGTGGCCTTAAACTTGGCAGTTTTCTATTATCCTTGAAACAGTGGTCACATATGATATCTTAGTGTTACACTACTTCAGTCCCTGAAAGTAGACACTTCACTAGATAAAAGAATCAGTTAATGAAATAAAGAACACCTGCATTTTTAAAGAACTTTCTTTAGCATGCTTTTGAGATAGTACTTTACACGATATCATACTTGAAGATCACTGCCATAATATCAAGTTTTATATTAAGAACCTTTTAAGCCTTTGGATATGGATGTTAACTGTGTCCTGAGAAGGTTTCCTTTTGTTTTTCACTCCTCTTTGACCTTTCATGGACCAGTATACCCTTTTTCTTTTCTGCAGCAGTTCTCATATCTTTTAAGATTTGATACAGCTTCACTGCAGTGTTTGATGAACCAGAAAAAGTAGATAGTGAAGATAGCTTTGGGGATGGAGATGAATGTTGCAGAAAACATTCCAGAGATGTGGAGAATAAATGAACCTAAAATATAGGTTCCATTGTTGGATATTTATGTTAATGAGAGAACTAAATATTTCTTGCACTGCTGCTTTTAGTACAGTACTTAAATTGAAATTTGACATTAAAAATTTGTTAAATTCTTTTAAGAGTATTATTAGCTTGTCACGTTTCAGCTTAAAATCTATTTTAGAGTATTTATCCAGGGGAAGATTGAGCATAAAAATGTTTTTTATTATTTCTGAGTTGTAGCCAGCAATAAAAGAAACAGGAAGAATTTTTGTAAAATGAAAATTTCTTTCACTTTCCCTTCTCTTTTCCCCCATGTGGAAATTATTACTATATTCAGATTATAGCATATTGTTTCTGAAACTGTTAACAAGGTAATTTCATATAGGCTAATTGTATATGTTATTACAGTATATGTGTGCTAGGCTATGCCCTAAACCCTGAAGATGTAATATTTGAAATACATGGGACCTGCTGGGCATGATGGCTGATGCCTATAATCCCAGCTACTTGGGAAATGGAGGATCACTTGAGGTCAGGAGTTCAAGGCTGTAGTGGACTAGGATCACATCTGTGCATAACCATTGCACTCCATCCTGGCAACATAGTGAAACTCTGTCTCTTTAAAAAACAAACAACTAGCATACATTGGTCCCTTTATCCTCAGGAAGATGCTATGGATATGCTATCACTGCAGATAAACTATTTGTACCCCTATTTTTTTCCATTAATATTTTTGAATGAACAATATAATCACATGGTTCTAAAATCAAGCTGATAAAAGTACACATTGAGAATTCTTGCTTCTGCCTGTGTCTGGCTTACTCAAACTTCCACCCACAGCTAATTACTTTTATATTGGAATGCAGAGAAAGTAGGAATCATATTATTCTCTCCTTTGCTTGCATGAAAAGTAGATTATTCTATACTTTTCCATTTCCACTTATTTTTGGTCTTTTAAATCTATGGTACTCAATCCCTAGTTGGAGACTGATACCAATCAGTGGCCTGTTAGGAACTAGACAGCACAGTAGGAGGTCAGTGGCCAATGAAGTTTCATCTGTATTTACAGCCTTTCCGCATCACTGGCATTACCACCTGAGCTCTGCCTCCTGGCCCTCCCCTACCTCCCCCTACCTCAACCTGGGGAAAATGGAATTCTGTGAAACCAGTTCCTAGTGCCAAAAAGATTGGGGACTGTTGTTTTAAATCATTTCCTTTCTACCATTGTGAAAATAGAGCATATAATTTTTATTTATTTTTGTTTTTTGAGACTGTCTCACTTTTGCCCTCAGTAGAGTGTCCTGGCATCACAGCTCATAGCAATCTCAAACTCCTGGGCTCAAGTGATTCTCTTGCCTCAGCCTCCTGAGTAGCTGGGACTCTAGGCACCTGCCACAACACTTGGCTATTTTTTAGAGATGAGGTCTTGTTCTGGCATAGGCTGCTCTCAAACCTGTGATCTCAGGCAATCCACCCACCTCAACCTTCCAGACTGCTACTATTACAGGCATGAACCACCATGCCAGACTAAGCAGATGATTTTTTTTTTTTTTTGAGACAGAGTCTCACTACATCACTTAGTAGAGTGCTGTGGCATCACAGCTCACAGCAACCTCAAACTCTTAGGCTTAAATGATTCTCTTGCCTAAGCTTCCCGAGTAGCTGGAACTATAGGCGCCTACCCCAATGCCCAGCTATTTTTTGGTTGTAGTTGTCATTGTTATTTGGCAGCCCTGGGCTGGATTCAAACCCACCAGCCCCAATGTATGTGGCCAGCACCCTAACTACTGAGCACGGGAGCCTAAGTGTATGATTTTTAAACTGTTTCCATGACTGTGTCACAGCAATGTTGAACTGATAAGTTTTGGGCCAACAAATTGAAGTTAGTACCTCTGTGACTAAGAGTTAAAGTCTTTTTAAAAAATCAGTAACAACTTCCTTTTTATGTAAAATAGGCGAGGACGGCACCTGTGGCTCATCGAGTAGGGCGCTGGCCCCATATACCGAAGGTGGCAGGTTCAAACCCGGCCTCGGCCGAACAGCAAAAACAGAAAAATAGCCAGACGTTGTGGTGGGCGCCTGTAGTCCCAGCTACTTGGGAGGCTGAGGCAAGAGAATCGCCTAAGCCCAGGAGTTGGAGGTTGCTGTGAGCTGTATGGCGCTATGGCACTCTACCAAGTGCAATAAAGTGAGACTCTGTCTCTACAAAAAAAAATAAATAAATAAATAAAAATAAAATAGGCGAATTCTGCACAAGGCAGCCTATGGCATACCTTCCAGATAGTTGAAGATGGTACATAGTCTGAAGAAAAGCACAAGGAAATAACTGGAGTAGTTCTCTCTATTCAATTTCAGTGCAGATGCTACCTGATTGGGTTCATAGTAGTTTCATCAGTAAAATTGTTATTTATACATACATATATTTGTGTGTCTTAGAGAACATACTACATTTGGGAGCACTTTGGAATTAGTTTATTATAATAGCATGCATAAGACACAGCACAGGAGTTAAGATCAGTTATGCACCAAGTATCTTGGAGTAGATTTCTGCCCAGAAGATTTGAGATATTTTCTATAATGGCAAGTTACTGAAACACTTGTGTTTGGGAAGACTCCTGGGCTCAGTGTGGCATCAGTCCAGTTTGGGTGACCAGCCACCAGTTTGGACTGTACTCTCCTAATCTGACCAATGAGGAAGTCGGAATGGGGGTTAATCCCAGACTGATGATGAGTGAGATCCATTGACTCTGTAGATTTACATAAGAGCTGAGTAAAATTATCCATTACTATTTGGAAAACAAAAGTTTAATTTGTAATTTTTTTCTCCCTGACAAAGCAGCTACTTATTTTGGTTGATGGAAAGACTTATTCCTTGTTCACTTATTTTCAATAGTTATTAAAATCTTACTTAAAAATTGAATACATTAATCCTGCACAGGTTATTTTCCTTTATTTTTTAACCTGAATATATTGGTTTTGAAGTCATATTTTACCTGATTATATATATTAATAATAATGACAATTATTCTAGCATAAGATTTTGCCTTGGGCAAATATAATTATGTTTTCCCTTGAGGCTGTCACTCATAATTTTACTTCTTTGAAAGTAAATTGAGAATAATATATTATGTCCCCAAAGAATCTTGAAAATACTAACTCTAGGGTCTTGTGGTAAGCTTTACTTCAGGAAGACAGAAAGAGGTGAAGAAATTTTTGACACAAAATTCTAAATAAGGGATGTGCCTGAAAGAATTTTCCTTGTGAAAAGAAAAGTCCATAAAACTGTCTATATTTGATACATATTTTTAAAATGTACATCAGTTTTAGAAGGTTTCATAAGCTTTGGAATTTTATTTCCAGCATGTTCAAATACTATATTTTTGGTTTGAAATGATTTGATATTTAATATGTAAGTGAATTTAGTCTTAATGATTCTGTTTGAAAGTAGGTATTTGCTCCTGTTGTTAAAAGTTAACGGCTTTGAACCACAGCTTTGATATGACTCCGTCTTGGCAGTGTGGGATTCATGTGTTAATTTCGTCCCCCCACTTGTTTTTCCTCAGTGCTGTTCCCACCTGTCTTTGATTCATATTTTCATCTACCAAATTTTGAAAGCTGTGTAATTTTTTCTGTGATTCAAGTAAATATCTGTAGCTTTGTTTTAAAGAATCATAAAACTGAGATATAAATACTCTTAATTTTTTTATTTTCAAATTTTACGTTACTTTTAATTGACAAATAATAGTCATATATTCATGATGTGATGTTTCATCGCATCACCATGCTGTGTAATATGCAGGGAGGTCATCAGAACTTACTTCTGTCTAACTGGAACTTTGTGACCTGTGATCACCATCTCCGAACAGCCACCTCCACCCCACCCCCCAGTTCTCACCATTCTGCTTTTCTACACATGGAAAAGTTCTTCTTTCTACTTCTGTTCCACACTCTATTCTGAGTTCTACTGACTTTTAGGTTCCTCATGTGGTATTTATATAGTGCTTGGCTTATTTTACTTAGCGTAATGTCTTCTAGGTTCATCTGTGTTGTCATGAATGACAGAATTTTCTCTTTTTAAGGCTGAATAATACACCAAGTGTATATATGACACGCATTTAATACATTGTTCCATTGTTGGGCTCTTCAGTTTTCATATCTTGGCTGTCATGAATAATATTATAGTGAGCATGAGAGTTCAGACATCTGTTTAATATACCTATTTCTATGTCTTTGACTATAAGAGATATAAAGATTTTAGCTGGTTTACAGGGCAAAAACAAAACCCATATGGTTTCATGGCATCACTGGGAGTAGAACTCAGCTTCCTAGCACTTACCATAATTCATATCTATTATTCTGGACTTCAGGGGCCCTTCTGTAACTGCTCTGGGTCACTTAGCAGCTTTCTTTGTTACAAGTTTTCATTGCAGTCTTTAAATACCATTTTCTTTTGAGACAATGCTAGTGTTCACTGTCAACCTGGCAATTATAGGTAGCTGTACTTAAGAACTTAAGTGTGCCTGCTACTTTTATTTTCTCTGCAGAACTATTTGAAATCATTCATTAGAAATAAAAATATAGCAAAAACTATAATTTTTATATACAAACCCATCCTTAGATTAGTGAATTGCAAAAGCACTAGCTCTGCAGAGAGGCAATGTTTTCTGAAAATTCAATCAGTACTGTTGAAAGATAGGCCTGGATCTCGTCGTGGAAATGTTTTTACTTTAATGGAGTGAGAATCTGCTCTGTGGAGTGTGACATCATTCTTGGTCCTGATAGTTGACTTATATTTAAGGTGATAATATCTGCTATCACAGCTGAGAGTGGAGGGAAACAATTCATTATGTTCTTTCATTCCCTTGAAATTTGCTTTAAGTACTTTTTCCATATCAGAATGTGTGTTTAGATAGCAAACATGTTGAGATATGTATCAGGACTGCTTGCAAAGATGGTGTAGTATTGCTCTGGGTTCTGCTTATTATCAGCATAAACATTAGAAGTCAAGAATGAATTGAAGGGACATTTGAAGAAATCTGTTTTGTTTTGTTGTTGATACAGAATTAATTTGGGATGCAAGCCAGGTGGCTTTATAATAAATTTGTGTGATAGTCAAGAAAGAGGGAAGCTGTTGATTTGGGAATAGTGGTAGCAAGAATGTTAGTAATAAGTAACAGTTCCCTAATTGGACGCTTGACAAAGTTGATGTGTACCCCCATGTTACATGCTAACAATGAACTTCTAAAATAAGTGAAGTAGGCTCATTTTACAGATGATAAAACTAAGACTTTGTAGGTTAAGGTGTCCAAGACTCCACAGCTTAGATACCTCTGAGATTCTTACCGAGGTCTTTGTCACTCTTTAGACTGTCTTTTATTAAAACTATTCAGCTGTGTTGCTACTTGTCTCAAACCCCGAATCATTCTCTTACAACAGGAAACTCTGAAGCAGTGAATAGATGTAGCGATGATGATAGGAGGAGAGGGTTTTAAAGAAGGAATGACAAATAATGGGAAATTTTCAGATTTCCGGAACAAGATCATTGGTCTCAAATAAATTTAAGAATAAATAAGCATCATGGTTAATAGTATAGTTTAGGACCCATGCTGTTACATTTTCCTGAATGTCTGTTGCATAGTGAAATAGGTACAAATAGTAGTATCAGATTCCATTTTTCATTAGCAATTGCCATTTAAGAGTCTAAGGTAATGTCAGAGACTGGTCTGGCTCACATGGTCTTAGAAATTTTCCCAAGGCCAGAAATGTCATCCTGAGAGCAAGGGAACTAAGTAAGCATCTATGTTGCTAATTCTAAAATGGATGTTGCAGGTAAAGCTTATTTACATGAGAGGAAAAAGATTCTTTTTTAGACAACCTTGTTATCTTCCAGTTATAGCCCTTCCTACAATGGTTACAACCAGATTTATTTTTTAAAAAGGGGCCAACTTGTTACTGCAAAGCCTGTGTTCTGCAATTTAGAAGCTGTCTACCTGGGCAGGTTTCTCTTCTCATGAATGTGTAGTATTTAGTACCATTCAATTGAACGTCTTGGTGTTTGGGCTTGTCTTTATAGTCTTGAATGTGTAGTATTTAGTACCATTCAGTTGAATGTCTTGGTGTTTGGGCTGTCTTCATAGCCAGTATCAAAAATGAGATAATTACTGAGATTTGCATTGATCTTCTCCATCAGTAGTGTGACAAGTCTTTGAGCTGTTTATCACACCTTTTTTTTTTTTTTCTTTAATTCTTTTGTGGAATCTTTTCCTTAAACACCATGTGGTATTTGAGAAGTAGACTGGTTTCGGTTAATGGTGAGTAGTGGATAGTGGGTGTGAGGAGGGGAGTTTGGTGCCAGTGGAATCAAGGAAACTGATAAGATTAAATCGTGGACTAGAAAGGCCTTGGAAGTCTGGTCTGAGTCTTTTTTGCCCATTACTATATATCTAGTGCCCACCACATGGCCTGGCACACGATAGCTTAGTAGATATTCAAAGGATTAACTAGTGAAATGTTATTTCCCTGTCAGTTTTTTACTTCCTGTCCTCATATCCTTCTTGTTGTGACAGATCTATAGGACAGCTTTTTTATATTCAGACAAAGCTGTAGAATAGGTAAAGATCAAAGAACCTTATGGTGTTGAATTCCTGGGAAAGATTTAGATTGACTGGATCTTGTTGTGAGAGCACAAGGGATATCTTTAGAATTTAGAATTCTTGTCTTTTACTCACTTTTGTTAATCCAGTTTTCTTCCCTGAAGATACATGTCTGTCTTCTTTCCCGTGTGATAGCTGGGGACTCAGTTCCTTACCAGGCTGCCACAGTTGCCTGAGACTCGTTCATGTGGGTCATGCTTCCATAACCACCTGAAAAATGAGTTATATTCCTAAATCTACAAATTTTCAAGTATCACTGTAGAATGAAAAAGGTTAAATGCACAGCCTGACTGTCATGAAGGGCATACTTCGTGGTGTTTCTTTTCTGGAAGTGATAGTGGATGAGAAACCAAAAGAAGTATAATATCTAGAAGGGAGTATTCTGTACCTTGAAATGTGATTTTCTGTTTTCTGTCCCTTGTGAAACTGATTTTCATTATTGAACTTCATGTTCTCCTTCTACTTAATCATTTATAGTGTGGCAGAACTAAAGATAAAATTTTGCCTTTCTTGTGGCATAAAATAGCTGTTGGTATTTTTCTCCTCAAAAAAATGAAATAGGAAAAACAAGGAATTTAAAGCATTTGAACCACATGTAATTGGGAGAGGGTCGGCCTCTGTTATTGAATCTAATATGTGGTAAAATTCAATTATACTTTTTCCCTTAAGTCATTTTTTTCCAACCTTTAATCTTTATATGATGTCAAAAACTTTATTTAAATTTTTTTTCTACTACAACAAAGAATATGCTGTCTTCCCTATATCCATTTATAAATTTTGAATTACTGTAATTCTGTGTCCTGTTTTCCTGTGCTTCTCTTGAAAGGCTAAAGTTACAGTCTGGGCTCTTTTCAGACAGAGCACTCACATAGCTTTTTCAGATAAGAAAGAAAAGTTTTCTGATGTTTCACCTTAAATGTTTTCCCCTTTGTTTCACCCAGGGTTGAAAGCTTGTTGTTTTTAATGAGATTCCTCATCTATCTGAGACTTGTGGTAAAAAACATAAAAGAGAAAATTTTCTTATTTACACCTGTGTGTGAATTCTGATAGCCAATCGAAACTGAAACTTAAAATATCCATTAGTGACTATAATACATTAATACTGAAATTCAGTAGAGGTAGGAAATTGTCAGTATATTTTTTTCTTATATGGTTTAAATGGCTAAGTAAAAAAAAAAAAAACACTTAGGATGGAGATTGTTGCGTTTATTTGTGTAGAAAGGTTGTCTTTGTTATAAACATACTGAGTTTATTCTCTGCTACTTTGAAGTGCCATTTTCAAATACTCTGATGTGTTGGGAGAAGGCCAGTTACTGAATAATTACAATAAAAATTTGTGTGACTGGTAAATGTGGCCAATTATGTTTCTTCTGTGTAGGAGACTAGCAAAAATTAAGCAAGGTGTGGTGGGGACTTGTAGGCTCAGCTACTCAGAAGGCTGAGGCCTTGTTAGTTATTAAAATTTTTCTTTAATATTTTGCTACTTTCATGTATTTTGTTGTCTCCAAATACACAAAGACAATCAGTAATTGGTGCCAACTTTTAAGAATTAGGCACAAATTGTTTAGAAACTGTTACCCCTTAATTTGTTTTTCCCACAACGTGAGGAAACACTGACATTATTTTAGTGGCAGAACAACTTTCATAATCTCATTAGGAAACCAATTCAGGGATAGAGTGTGATAATATAACTATTTCATTAATTGCTGCTTGCTGAAATAATGCTAGTTGTTGTTTCCTTCTGTTTTTAAAGTTACATCTGTTAATGTTTAATCCTCAAACCCTAACATTTTTATTTTTGGAATGTATTGGAAAAATCACTAGACTTGGCACCTGAATAGCCAGGTTTGAGGTCAAGTCTCTTTCTAACTAAGCTATTTGGCAATGAGTTTCTCCTTCTTCATCTTTCCTTTTCCTTTGTCTGAACTTCGTTTCTGGCACTTCAAAATAATCTTTAGAATGTTTCTTTTGTATACTTGGATATGAAGTTTTACCTGACCCGTAAGTTGTATATTTTATTTGAAAGTCAGATTACTAACCATTTTCTCCAAAGCTGGGGAAGAAGAAGAATACTGACTACAGAAACACAACTATTTAACACGTATTACTTAGAGCTTGACACATACACAGTAGCTGTTTGAATTTGAAATTTTTTTTTGAGACAGTGTCTTATTCTGTTGCTTGGACCGGAGTGCAGTGGTATCGTCACGGCTCACTGCAACCCCTGACTCCTGGGCTTAAGTGATCCTCCTGCCTCAGCCTTCTGAGTAGCTGGGACTACAAGTGGCCACCACACCTTGCTAATTTCTATTTGTTTGTAGAGACAGGGTCTCACTTCTTGCTGCCTCCTCCTGCTTTGGCTTCCCAAGGTGCTAGAATCACAGTTGTGAGCCACCGTGCCCAGCTGAATTTGAAATTTTTGTGTTTCATTTGGAATTTAGCTTTCCTGCTATGCAATGGGAACTATAGAAACCGAATCTGTTTCTGATTCTGAAAGCTCTGTGAACTTTCTTCCTCTTTGAATTAATGAATATTTAATACCCTTTGAGATTTTTTATGTTTTATGAATTAATGAGTATTTAACACCCTTTGAGTTTTTTTATGTTTTCACTTTGTCGCAAAGGAGTCTATTAACGTAGATAAGGTATATAGTAGCATTCCTGTCCTCCATGATGTTTAAGCAACAGAGTAGCTCGGGTCTGTCTCCAGAGTATGGATTAGTGTTGGTTTTTAAATTTGTAGAATGTTATATATCTGTAAAGCATAATGGTAATGAAAGAGTGCTCAGGCTTAGAAAACGTTCATTCTCATGTTAATATGTGTTTAGTGTAATAGTTAATCATGGTGGCATTTTCATTTAATCATGAAAAAAATACTTGCTATCTATTTACTTTTTACATTGACCTAGTAGTTCACCAAAATTAAAAAATATATATAAATTGTTAGCTATGTACTTAGGATTGTGAATAGCCTTTTTTATTGTTAACACTTTAATTTTGGAGAGAAAGACAGGTTTTTTAATTTTAAGCAGTATTCATTTCAGTATTACCTGGGTCATTTAAAAATTTTTTAATATTATACATTTCCTTTTTCTTACTCAAAAGATCTTGGTGTTGCATTTTTCTGTAGATTTTGTGATCGATGGAAAACTAATGGGGAAATTATAAAAGTAATTTAATGAAATAGCATTCTTTATGAGAATGACTTTCAGTGTTTTGTTTTTTTTTTTTTGAGAAAATATTGCCAGTTTCCAAAGAACCTTCAGAGAGAGGATTTTTCAGAGGATTAGGGAGAGAGTCATTTTTGCATTTTTTTTCTTTTAGTCGCTGACACTGGTTGTGGACCAGTCATATATCAAACGTTATGCAAACCATTTACGTATTTTATATAATTCTTACATCAACATTATAAAGTATGTGCTTTCATTATTTCCATTTTTAGAAGATAAAATATGTGCCAATCCTATAGTGGGTACTCATTAAATATTAATTGAAAAACAAATTTCACCTATCAGCTAGCTTTAAGAAATAAAACTGTAATGAATGTTGTACATCTAATAGATACAAGTTTATACATTGCTGATTTTCTCCTCCTTCCTATAGGAGAAAAGACTGAAAGAAAGGGAAGCCAGGAGAGAAGCCGGCAAGAGACAAGCAAAGGTAAGGGTTTACTTGCATGTATTTTTCCCTGGTTCTATTATAGTATAATTGATAAAGGACTTTTATGTTTTGACAAAAGCAGTATTTATAATATAAAATGAAATTTAAGTCTTTTTTTTTTTGAGACAGAGTGTCAGTATGTCACCCTTGGTAGAGCTGTGGTGTCACAGCTCACAGCAACCTCAAACTCTTGGCCTTAAGTGATTCTTTTGCCTCAGCCTCCTAAGTAGCTGAGACTACAGGTGCCTGTCACGCTGCCAGGTTATTTTTTGGTTGTAGTTGTCGTTGTTTGGCAGGCCCAGGCTAGATTCGAGCCCGCCAGCTCTGATGTATGTGGCTGGCGCCCTAGCCGCTGATCTGCAGGTGCTGAGCCATAATTTAAGTCCTTTTCACTATGCATTTTATATTTGTTCGTTTAACAGGACATTGAATTCATTCCCATGTGGCCTATATTTACTTTTTAATATTCTTTTTCTTCCTCTATGATGCAGGATGAAGAAAGCCCACTGGGCTTTCTCCCACTTGCCCCTGCAACCGTTTCCCATTCTATTTTGTGTCTGTTAAATACACAAGGCAGAAGATTCTATGGGCAGGGTCTGATAGCATTCTCATCCCTGTCATCTTTAGAGAGGCAGCCTGTGTGAACCCAACTTGATAATAAGTAACTGAACACATGGGCTCAGCTCCTGGAATGTAAGCGACCAGTATTCTGTATCTCTAACTTGCTGTATTCTGTTAACAGTAATCTCCAGTAAGTGTGTATGTGGTTTTCCTCAAGTCTGTATGTTCAGTTATAAGCACCATGTGCTGCTGTGATTTTTATCTGACCTATTGGCCACTGAACGGTGTTTAGTGTCTGCATTCTGAGGATGTTGAGTAGAAATGATTTCCTAGAGCCAGGGCTGAGTAACGTTATGTCAGACTCCTGCTCTGTCTAACGGTGCTATCTCTGAGCAGCTGTGATTTCTTCCTGGGCGTTAGCAAAGCTCCAACTCCCTGAGGAAGCCCAGAAGATTCTTTGCCATTTTTTTCCATGCTGGCCATAGCACTGAGGGAGCAGGTCAGAGATGACAACTCATGCTGCAGTTCTGATGTGGGAAGCAGTTATTCTACAGTGTAAGATGAAAAGACTGCTTATATTTAGTGTTAAATATCATTCTGTCTTCCAAGGTGCAGCTGACTGCTAATCTAGGTGGTGGCTCCTGCATAGGCTTTAAAGCGCACACTTGAATCTCCATGGCAGGGAAATGAGAGCTTAGAGGCTGTAGTGGGAAAAAATTTAAATTTGAGAAGAAAGATCTGAAATCTAATGAAGGCATTTGATACTTATGAATATTGGATGTTCAGCATAAAGTGAAACCTGTTTTATTCAGTAGCAAACTCTCTTTTCTGCAATTGTAAATGTAGAATGAAGAATACAGTCTAGAGTTAAATAAAGCCCTGCTCCTTGCATTTCCTTTGTGTGAATGCGTGCATATTTGTATATATTACTAAATGTGGTTTATTTTTTATGCTCATTGATGCTGTATGCTTGAATTTTTTTTTTTTTTTTTATAGTGGTTTAAGCTATAAGAAATTGCTTCTGTCCTTGAGCCTGCTTCCTGGCTCCTCCTCCTTTTATTCCTGTATAAATTCATGCTCATATTGGGTTTTAAGAATGTTGACACTAAAAACAAAATTGTAAAGGCCATCAGAGTTGGACTTTTCCACTGGGACTCATCTTTTTAAGCCAAACTTTTTCCTACATTTCTCACTCTCTCTGCTGTATTTATCTTGTGTTTCCTGATATCAAATAAAGGAAAGAGACTTTCTTTTCAAGAGAAGGTCTCATTTCTGTACAACCACTGGTAATGAAAAGAAGAGGCTCTGCAGCTGACACGGCTTTGCTCTCGAGCCTGGAGCTTTAAATAGAGAGAGGCTGCGTTTTGTTACTGCTCTGAATATGTGCACTGCCTCCATTTCACAACCCTATTCTGAGTATTCAGAGATGGCAGCCCTTTTGTAGGAGTGTTATTACCAGAAGGGTAAGTGGCCTGTTGTAGCCAGGTCTCAACTGTTCCTCAAAACACTGAAGGCAGGCAGCAGGGACGGGTTCAGGCTGACTGGCAGAGCCCCAAAATTAGCTGAAACCAAACTTTTGCACCCAGCTTCTTTGCAAATGAAAGTGACAGAGGATGAAGGCTTTCATAGCTTTTCAGGTGCCTTTTGGAAACAGACTGGCAATATATTGGGAATGACTTTGTATAGGGGTGATGGTCCAAAGTTCTGTGATATGCAAGAGGAAATATACAGTATGAATCATTAGGTTTCTGCAAGTGTGTGTGTGCGCTTTAAATGACAGATATGACTTGGTTTTTGAGTAAATGTTACCTTCTCTTTGATTGTTTTATTTAAACATCTTGTGTGACCTGAGGGTATTGTCTTCTGAGGAACTGTGGTTTAATTCCAGCTGATATCCCCTTGATCCCCGAACCTACAAGATACCCAAAAGGTACCTTAAGAGAAAGTGGTATTTGCAGACTTAATTTACCAGGAAATGCAGTCTTACTCCTTGGCAGCTGTTTTAAGGAATCAGTACATAGAAACGGAAAGAGTGTGTGTGTGTGTGTATGTGTGGGAGGATGATTCATATAGCTCTCTTGGTACCTCATTTTGTGTTTCATGCAGAAAACATCATGTTACTACAAAAGAAGAAATATAGAGGACACAGTGTTTTTTAGAAATTCGGGGGAAAGTGTTTAAAAGTTAATTCCATTATCTTTATTTCCCAGGAAATAGAAGGCTTAATGATAATATGAGTTTTCAATTTTAGAAATGATGATTACTGGTTAGCTCTTCTCTGAATGAGTATTTCTAAGAAAAAATTGCTTTACAATGTGAGTGGGTAAAATAGAGTTGAAATGGACCTGTCAGGAATCTGACACAACATTTTGTTAAAAGACAGATCTAAAATCTGTCTAGAATATGTTATATGCAGTGTCAGGAAAGGATGAGAAACATGAAACTGCAATTCTCATGAAGGCTTACTTATTGGGTAACTAATATGTAGTGGTTTGGGACATACAGGTCTTTGGGTATCAAAACTTTGTTTAGCAGAGAAATCTTTGAACTGCACAATAGAATTGCTTTTGATATGAAAAGAAGAAAAAAACACTTGTAGCAGTGATCAATAGAACACATTGCTTTTTGGCTTCAGGAAGTTTAATCCTAGAAACATAGTTTTACCTCATTATCCACCTAGATTTCCTATTGCTTTGAGGGTCACAAGTGCTTGTGGTAATTCTGGTTGCTGGTAGAATTTTGCAGAAATGGTAAAGAAAAAGGACAATGGTGCTGAAACTTGAGGAAATAGGTCCTCAAAAATATCTCTGTGCTATTCTGCTTTTGAATAGAAAGCAGGATTTATTAAACCGAGGTATGAGGTTGATGAAATTGAACACAAACTATAAAGGAGTGAAGACTAGAAAACAGCTCAGAGGCACATCAACACTGACAGTTAAAAGTTGCCTTGACTATGTTACAGATGCTTATAATTCTTGGGGAAAGTTATATTAACATAACTAAAATGTTGTACATTTTGTGGTTGAAGTTTTATAGGCACTATAAATTTATTTGTTTTTATCGTTCTGGTTTTGCTTCTTTATTTTAATGACCCTGGGCTACTTTATTTACTTAATAAATAGGGGTAATATTTTCTTGAATACCTAAAGTGATCTCAGCATTAACAGAAATACAGTTGAAGTTGGTTCGCTCAAAATGGGAGGTTCGGAGAAGTAGAAGTTGTATAATTTTAGAACTTGAATAGACCTCAGAGGTTCTCTGGACTGATTGTCTAATCTGCTCATCTTTAATAACCTTCATTGGCCCACCAGTAATTTCATAAAACAAAGCTAAATTTATTCATTTGATATCTTGTTCTTTCCTACTTACCTTTCTTATGTACCTATCTTTCTACTGTTTTGGTGCTAAAGTACCTTTTCATTTATGAAATAATACTGATGATTTTTTAAAAGTCAGTATTACTTGACAAAGTAAAAATCCCATGTCAGTCATTTAAAATAAATTTTGAACTTTTTCTGATTAGTGAAATTGAAGAGTGAGTATGGCATCCCCTGGGTGCACTCCATTGGTTTCCAGTATTATTGTCACTGACCTAGGGCTCCTGCAGATATGCTTTGCCCACCCACCCCTGGAAATGATGGATTCTCTGGGCGGGGCTCACGCTCCCATTTTGTCTTCAGCCAGAGCTGGTCTGTTTTTTTATTTTTCCCTCTAAGAACATTGAGCTTCTAAGAAAGCTTTCTTTGAAAAATGCTTCTATGTAAATCTATACATATATAGTTAATACTTTTAAAGTGCTCAAATGAAGGCTAAAAGCAAGTTGAATGACCTGCCCGGTGCCGTTCACTTCTTCAGTGGCAGAACTGAGGCAGAACTGGGACGTGCTCCCAGGTTTCCTGAATCTTCCTCCCCTGTCACTTGGCCTCTGCTCTTGCTGTAGGTTATTTACCCTCCTCCTTGCTTGTTTGGAGGACCTGGGAGTGGCTTACAAAAGTAAATTTTATGTGTGATACATGGGTCAATGACTAGTTGTAGAAAATTACTAATAGAAAATATATTGAGTAAAGAAGGAACTCGGAGCTGAGATCTAGAAAGCGTGCTGTGTCTTAACATTGCTGGGTGATCTGGGGCGTGCCATTCACCGTTCTGGGCCTCTTCTCACCAGGTGTAAAATGTTATCCTTTTAATGAAGATTTTTCTGGCTCTTTCTGATCTTACGGATTCTTGCTTTTATAATTCTCCTGTGGTCTCCTGTACTGAGTGTCAAGAATTATAGCCCAGTCTCTTCTGCTGAACCCTAGGACCTAGGTCCTGTTTTTCTCTGTATCTCTATCACTCATCACTGTGCTTTCTGGTTCGTAGATGGCTGTCTTCTCACAAACAGTGCTGCAAGGTCACCAGTAGTATTATCTCAATTTTGTAGATGAGGACATTGAAGCTCAGGAAGTTTCAGTAAGTCTTCCCACACAGCTAGGAAATGTCAGGGACAGAAATTACATGTCCTGTATATGATTCTAAAGCCTTGTCTTGTGTTACTCCATGCATTATTTCTAAGGCAGTCACTTGTATTCACATTTGTGTCTTAAAAGATGAAACGGAAATTTCAAGTCAATACTTTCTTTTCCTGCAATCGTTATCCTTACAGTTCTCTTTAATAGGTGGGTATGTTAACAAGTAGAACTGTTAGTTGTGTAACCGTTGGCAGATACAGAATATTGTAAATTTCCTGTTAGCTACTATAAAACCTGTGTAGTTAAGTTTTTTCCAAGAAAGAAATATTGCAAAATATCTGCATCATTTCCAGCCCACAAAGATCAGTTAAAAATGGAATATTCTTCTATCTTCTTAGGTGGTTTTATATTATTATTATTATTGTTATTATTTATTTATTTAAATACCAGTTTTCCCTGTGTCCAGGGTATCTTCTCTTTCATTGCCTTTTCCATTTTGCACTGTTTCTTTTTGAAGCCTTTCCTGCCTCCTCCAGGCAGACTGAGAAGTTGGTGTCCTGCGTCACTGAGCTCTGTGTTCTTCTTTTGTGTTACTTAGCCATGGTCTCTCAACACCAGACTCTGAACTTCTTGAGAGCAGCCACTGAGGTTTTTTTTTTTTTTTTTTTTTGAGACAGAGTCTTACTATGTTGCCCTACAGTAGAGTGCTGTGGTATCACAGCTCACAGCAACCTCAGACTCTTGGGCTTAAGAGATTGCCTCAGCCTACCAAGTAGATGGGAGTACAGGCCTCTGCCACAATGCCTGGCTATTTTTTTGGTTGTAGTTGTCATTGCGGTCTGGGTTTGAACCCGCCAGCTCCAGTGTATGTGGCTGGCACCCTAGCCCCTGAGCTACAGATGCTGAGGCAAGCCACTGAGTTTTTTAATAGGTGGCGTGTAGTAAATGCTCTGTACTTAGTGACTAAACTGTCAATGAAATGGATGTGTGTAAGAAAATATATTCATTCTCAAAGCTAACATTTTACATGTTAATGCTAAGTCACTTACAGGTTCTTTGAGATCCAGCGTCTGTAGAATATAGTAAAATTACCTTTATGCTTTTAAATTTCTGCCACAATTTCAAGTTGTTACTCTCTGTTCCCTCAGCTTGTGTTAAACAAATCCAATAACTTGTCCTAAGAGTATAGATCAGTTGGCTTGGCGTCTATGGCTCAAGCGGCTAAGGTGCCAGCCATATATACCTGAGCTAGTGGGTCGAATCCAGCCTGGTCTCGCCAAACAACAATGAAGGCTGCAAACCCCCCCCCTCCCCCCCCCCAAAAATAGCCAGGCATTGTGGCCGGTGCCTGTAGTCCCAGCTACTTGGGAAGTGGAGGCAGGAAAATTGCTTGAGCCTGGGAGTTGGAGGTTGTTGTGAGCTGTGATGCCACAGTATTCTACCTAGGGTGACAGCTTGAGGCTCTGTCTCAAAAGGAAAAAAAAAAAAAAAGAGTATAGAGCAATTATTCTCAACTGGTGTGACCTGAAAAATTGAACACAAATGTCTTCATATAGTGATTAAGAAAATGCCATGAAGGCTATGTTAAACAGTTTGATGAAAATATTTCAGATTGTATGTGAAGTCAGCACAATGTGCCCCATGATTGCACTAATGTACAGAGCTATGATTTAATAAAAATTTAAAAAAAAATGAAGATCATTCATTAAATTATTTTGAAAGAAGTTGAAAGCACAGTTAAGTATATTCTTTTGTTTATTCTTTTTTTGATCAACATAATTTAGGTGTGCTGTGCAAGCTTAACTCAAGGTTCAAGTGTTCCACAAGAGAAAAAAAGGTTGAAAAACACTGGTATAGATCCTAAATATTAAAACAATATTGCTAACTCTTCATGGGTGTCCAACCTGCTTATCTTTGGTATTAGATATCGTGAAAATTACGCGTAGACCTTTTTTTACTCATCAGCTTTGCTTAGTGTTCGTGTTTTTAGTGTGTGGCCCAAGGCAACTACTCTTCTAATATGCACCAGGAAAAAAAAAGCTTGGACACCCCTGCAGGTACAATCAGGATCCCTTGGGAATATTTGGCACGTACTGTTTCCTAATGATTAATGAATTCTTAAGGGATGAACTGCCCTAATATGTGCATATTAGTTTTGCTTTTCCTCTTTCCTTTTACTTAGAGGTTCTCAAGATTTTGTGTAAATATAGAAACTGTGTTTGTAGTACTTTATGGATGATGTAAGGGATATTCAAAGGTAATTTGTAATTTGATCAAGTTGATTTTCACCTTGCCTGCTGATTCAGAACCTACTTCCCATGGGAATTGTGATTTTATGTTAGAGTATAGTTTCTTACTCATACTTATTTGTCAGTTGACAAAAAATTAGATCAGAACTGCTGTCAGTGTCATGGTGAATATTATACTTAATGTCATTGAACTTGAGTTGCCTATTGAAATAGAACTTGCTTTAAATATGATTAGGTCATGTCTCTACCACCTGGTTCTGACCTCTGGTGGCTGTGCGATGGGTGTTAAGGTATTTTTACGTATCTAAGACAAGCCATTAACCCTGAAAACAAGAAGAAAATTTTCATTGCTTCTCTGCCTTTTGGCCAAGATGAAGTAAAGAAGTAATTTTACAGAAAACAAGTCAGATCTGTTACTTTTAAATTTGCTGTGTCATCCTAGATGAAGGCAGAATTTAGTGACTATGTCAAATGTTGTTTCTTCTAATATTTCCTAAAGAATCTTGTTTCTTTTATGAAACTTGCAAAATATACGTTCTTAACCAGATAAAATTTGGGGAAGGTAGATTCATATAACATGTTTGAATAAGGTGCTACAAAAGCTATCTGTGTATGTATCCCTTTATTTATTCTGTAGATGATAGCTGTATCATTGAATGGCCCAATAGACCCTACTTAGTTGGGTGGTCATTTAGATCCATTCCAACATGATTTATTTGGCTTATCTCAAGGTAGAGGTAATTTGATGTTTATATACTAAAGTTGGTGATTGGTAGACAGATTTTTCTCTAATGAAACAAATTAACTTTATTTGAATCATTCTGGTCAGTTGGTAATTACATGGCTGAGTGTGTGGTTGCAGTGGTTACATGCTGTGCATTGTAGAGAACTGTTATGTGAATGTGTGTGGGGATTTGACCTTGATTGTGGAGACGGACACTTAAGGATTATTTACGTTTATTTTTATATACTTTGCCATTTAATGGTGGTCTTCTTGGCGAGATAATTTTTTTTGGCTATTAATAAACCTGTTACTGGTGGTTGGGAGATAATACCATCATGATTTCTGGCATGGTATACAAAATCTAAATAAAATAAATTGAAAAAGTGTATTTTGATCATTTTCTCCTTCACATTACAACTCATAGTCATTTTATATACAAGAAGAGTAGATAAGGCCAGTGAATTACCATAAAACTTGATTTTAGTAATTTTAGTAGTAATTTAGTAATGCCTATCATACAAGAATCTGTGCGGACCTTCCAAGTTATTATTAATACTAGAAACTTATAAAATTCTCATAAGCATTCAACATTGATCATACAGTGAATAAAGTATACCATACATGTATGCTGTTATTGTTTAAAACTAAGAGTTTTACGTAGTGAAAAGCTATATTAAATTCAACAAAATATTCATTTGTGTTAAATTTGTAGTAGTAAGATAGTCTTGTATTTTCTTTGATGACAAACTCCAGTGTAGAATTACCATCTTATAAATAGTTTGTTAAACATCTACTACTATGCGAAAAACTGAGAACGTTGCCTTACGGTGTGAAGACAGCAGTGGACGTTCTCTAGCTTGTCATCAAAATCTAAGACAGTCACAGGGAGGAAGAAAAGAGCATGAGAGTCAGTGGGGAAGGGTTAGGGACATGAAAAAGGAACACAGAGATAAATGTTGTTCTGATTCTTAAAGGCCTTTCTTGATTTTGGAGGTGAGTGATAGCGTGAAGCTGATCCCTAACTTTCAAGTGTTTATGACATCCTCTAACTCTCCTGCTGGCAGAAATACGTTTTATAAATAAGGAAAGCCCTTTTGGGGATAAACTTTTACTCTCCTCTGTGCTACGTGTGGGCAATAGAGTAACAAAGCTTTATTGTCTGCTCCTATAAGCCATAAAGACTTCTGTCAGAGAGGCTGTAAACCTATGTTCCGGAGAGCCTAAGAGTTAGTTGGCAAGAGCCCCTGGAGTGCTCACATGTACCTAAGATACCATTTAGGAGAATTTGTCATTCTCACTGACAATGTTTTGTCCTCTAAGAAACGATGTAAGGAAACTTTTTTTAACTATCAAGCTCTATTTGGATCATCTTGTTACTATTGTTATTTTCAGGTGTCATCAACAACATTAAATGATTGATCTTTGCTATATTTTTACACTTTGGTGAATCATGTAGATCTTTGCTATATTTTCACACTTTGGGGAATCATGTAGATAGGTGTCTGCAGTATGTTATGTAGGAAGATTTTTTTTTCCTTTGCTGAAGTCATTATTGATATGTTGTATAGCAGGATTCAAAGATTACTTCATGACAGCTCTTGAATGTGTTATTTGTAGACAGTGACGATGTAGATATTCTGTAACATCAAGTAGAGCGTTTTATCCTGGCAGAGCACTTTTCATCATGGTTATTCCACTAAATAAGTTTATAAAATAAATGGAAGAGGCTCGGCGCCTGTAGCTCAACAGGCTAAAGTGCCAGCCATGTACACCTGAGCTGGTGGGTTCAAATCCAGCCCGGGTCTGCCAAAGAACAATGATGACTGCAACCAAAAAAAAAAAAAAAAAAAATGGCCGGGTATTGTGGTGTGTGCCTGTAGTCCCAGCTACTCGGGAGGCTGAGGCAGGCTAAGGCAGGCGACTCGCTCAAGCCCAGGAATTGGAGGTTGCTGTGAGCTGTGATGCTATAGCACTCTATCTAGGGTGACAGCTTGAGGCTCTGTCTCAAAAAATAAAAAATAAATGGAAGAATCATACTCATTCAAGAGTTGAAAACGTTTTGGCACAGAAGCCAGTTAAGTGACTTGGCTGCGGTCATAGCAACTGACTAGTGGGGGACAACTTTTGTGGGGGGACAGAGTCTCACTTTGTCGCCCTCAGCAGAGTGCTGTGACATCATAGCTCACATCAACCCCAAACTCTTGGGATTAAGTGATCCTCTTGCCTCAGCCTCCCTAGTAGCTGGGGCCGCAGGTGCCTACCACAATACCAGCTATTTTTAGAGATGAGATCTTGCTCTGGCTCGGGCTGTCCTTGAACCCATAAGCTCAGGCAATCCACCCGCCTCAGCCTCCCAAGTGCTGGATTATGGGGGAAACATTATATTTCTGTCTCAGAACCCAATATTCAGAAGTCTTTTTGCATTATTTGGGAATTTATCTCTTTTTGTCCTTCAGGTTTTACATTAATCTTTTCACCTGGATTGCCTTGAGCATTATTTAGAATGTTTAGAAGGGAGTAGCATTATTAGTTCTGGAATTTATCTCTGGTTCTTCTCCTAAATCACTCCATATTTTTGTGCAAGGTGACTTTTATTCCCTAAGCTTTACTTTTCCTTCTTACTAATACCACTGCTTCTCCTAGGGCTTAAACGGAAGAGAAATGCATGTGTGTCTAGAGCACTGTTTATAGTTGTCAAACACAGGGATAACCTAAATGGCAGGGTAGATACATTGTGGCATAGGCATATAATGAAACATCACATAGCTGTGAAGAGAATTGCTGCTGCCTTCCCTAACAAGGATGAGCTTCACAAATGTAATGAGTGAAAGAAGCCAGACACTGGAGTAAATGCTATAATATGCCATTCAGTTGAAGTTTTCTGTAAAAGCAAAGCTGATGTGGGCAGCGACTGTGGCTCAAAGGAGTAGGGCGCTGGCCCCATATGCTGGAGGTGGCGGGTTCAAACCCGGCCCCGGCCAAAAACTGCAAAAAACAAAACAAAACAGCAAAGCTGATGTTTAATGTGAGGATAGTAGGGTTACCTTTGGAAAAGAGGGAGTTATTGATGGGAAGGAGCATAAGAGGGTTGTCTAGAGGACTTAAGTGTTTTAATTTCTTAACCTGTATCCTAGTTAGGTGGGTGTACTCCCTTTGTGAAAATTTATCAAGCCAGGAGCTTCAGGTGCTTCTGAGCTGTGCACTGTTAGGGATGTGTGCTGTGCTTCAGTTAAACGAAGGGGCAGGCTAGATCTCTTTACGTGCTTTCAGCCTAGAAGTTTTAATTTGTAGATTCAGAAACATAGGATATTATGAATAACTCTTACAACTCTGGAAGAACTAGGATTCTTATTCCCTAGAGCCATCCGTGTTTCATGGAAGCTGTGAAAGAAAATTAATGATTTACATTCTTCACATACACATTTCTTTTAAATCCCCTTGTTCTGAGAGGTGTCGTGTTTTACCTCCTAAAATTTACGAAACATATTCTCCCAAAGGAGAAAATGCATTTTCTTTTGAGTGTGGTGTAAATTAAAAAGAAAAACTTAACGTTTTTCATAAGAGTGGGGAAAATAGTCATTGTGCTATTCAGGAACTTTTAACCTCCTCCCACCTCCGTGAGTTTTACAGTTTATGAGGTGTTTTGGCCTTGGAATATTGTGGAGGCTTGTACCATTAATACCACCTGAGAGAGCCCTGGGAGCTACTGGGGTTTATTTAGAATAAAAGAACATAGGGCGATGAATGGGCTGTTGGTATGAATCATTCCTCTATGTAACTAACTACTGTAGCTTTAGAAATTGAAGTATGCGAACAGTAACTGGACACAGAAATTCGGGGAGGTTATAGAACTTGAAAGATTGTGTAATCAAAGAAGTGATTTTCTTCCCGTGAGAAGGCATATTGATTTGATTTATTGTAGACTCTGATTATTCTTGTATTTTCCATGTCTATCTGCTGTGAATTATTTATTCCTTTCCTTTTGCTGTCTATAGATAGATGTCAATTCTAACAGTACTTAGGATCTGTTCTGTACCTAGACTATACCTATTTTAGCGGTAAGAGTTTGCAATCTTAAGAAGAGGGGGTAGGGACTTTTTGTCAACTTCCCCTCATTTTTATCTCTACTGGAGGGAATAAATCTCTTTTGCAGTTGCAGATCAAATGTTAAGCCTAGGAAATGCTGCAGAAATGGTATCAATGATCCAGAACTTCCTTTATTAAGAAACACGTTGCTTCTGTCTTTGGATTGTAAAATGATTACTGTTTGAATTAAGACTGATTGTTTTATTTTACCCATCTTGGTTTTCAGCTGTACACATTAATTTCTTCCTTACCTTAGAAACATTTGCTTTTTATTTCATAAAGTCATCTCTTTTTCCTTTGCTTGGAAATGATACATACTTTCAAGCTCATTCATTTTGTATTGCAGAGCGCCTCAGCCTCCCTAAATTGCTTTTTAACATGAGTTGCACGTCCAGATTCTAAACACAACTGCTATTGATCACTGCCTCCCGGCATCTAGCCAACCCTAAGATTTTTGCCCCTCAGTACAGCTGGTACATGGCATTTTTTGTGGCGCTCTGTTGAGGAGAATAGAAAATGAAAGAAGGAAAAATAATTAAGTCCTTTCTAAACAAAAGAAAAAAATCAGAATGGATGAGAGTTTAGTCTACCTTATGAGTTCATCAGTAATATTAGATCACAGATCTGGGGGTTAAGGTCAGCCTGCATCATTAACTGTCATGTTATTAGAGCTCTCCCAAAAGAGACTGAGGTTTAAAAACAGGAGGCCAACATTGGATTCTTGCCAGCAAGCCTGGGAATCTAAGGCACTCTGAACCTCAGTTTCCTCTTCTGTGAGATAACATGGTGATGTTGCCTGCATTGTCAACTTGCCAGGACTTTTGTGGGAATAAGAAATGTGTAAGGGCCTTATGGGCTGTGAATCACTATTAGGAAAAAAAAGTGAATTGTTAATCAGCGTTAGTGTATGTTGCCTTTTAAGGCAGGCTTGTTCTGAAACATCCTGGATCTAAACCAGTGGTTCAGTCAGAACTGGAGTATATTGAATCCAAATCACTGAAACTTGTCTCAAAGTGCACATATCCGTCTTCCTCTGTACTCCTCCCACCCCCATCAGAATCTCAGAAGCCGGGGGTGGGGGTGGGGTGTTATTAGCATATGTTCATATAGTGTGTGTGTGTGTGTGTGTGTGTGTGTAATTAAGATACCACCACCCCATTAAGCACCGTGGTCTAAATCCAGATGTAGAATCCATTTCTATGCTTGCATGCAGCCCTGAGGTACCAAGCCTTTCCCATTTTGGTGTGGTTTATGCCACCCTGGCAGAATATGCATAGAAGAGGGTAAGTGTAAGCGCTGTTTCTTAGATGACTTACGAACCCAGCATGACTGTCTCTAGTTGGCCTTCATTGTTCCTGATTGCATGCAGGCTGCCACCTTTTGTTTCTTCCCGGAAACCTTTTGAACAACAGCTGAAACCAGTGGTAAGATATCAGGGAATGAGAGTATGAGAACTGATGAAATGTCTTATATCATTTTTATATCTTTTCTGCCCTTCGCACATAATATTTGCAGGTGTGTTCATTATTCTGTACAGTGTCGTTGCCAGTCATTGAAAATACAGCAGGAATCTACAACTGTTCTGTATAAAGGTTTGGCTGGCCACCTTGGGGCTTTGGAAAGCGTAAGGTTTGGGAGGGCCTGTTAGTTTCTGCTGGTGTAGAGGAGGAATAACAGGAGATAGAGCTGGAGAAGTTGGTGAGTCATGGAGGATATTGAATGCTAAAGTTGAAGTTTTAGGTTGATTGAGGCGAGTGTGGAGGATGTAGTGTAAGGTGTAGGATGATCCTAGGAGGAGTCATCTGTTGATTTCATATGCCTTTTTTGAGCACTCTCATCATGCCAAGATAGAATTAACCTACTCTTAAGGAACTAACAGTCTAATGGGGGAAAATTTGTAACCAGTTCAATGTAGTGAATACTTTGATAGAGAAGTTGAGGAGTTGTCTGTGTAATAATTGAAGCCAAAAAGGGGAAAACAGTGAGACATTTATTTGATTCTTTCCATGTATCAGGTACTATTCTAAGTGCTTTCCACGGAGTTAAAAAATACATTTTCAGTGTATGAACTTTAGCTTTTGAAGTTGTGGGTAACATTATCCTCCCCACTCAACAGAGAAAGAAATGTCAGTGTAGAAAGGTTGCATGCCTCCTTGTCTGTGGAGGGTTCAGGATTCTTATTTAGGGAGCTGGACCATGGAGAATGAGTGAGACAGAGAGCCCGTTTACATGTCCTGGGGCACAGCAACATTTTAAGGACAGGCAGATGAAAAGCAGCTAGGAAAATTAATATATTGGTGAGTAAAGTGTAGAGAGAATTTGAAGGAGGACCTGGTGAAGAGTCTGCGTGCTGCAGGGATCGGTGAGTGCTGAGAACCGACACAGGGTTGGCAGTTGGAGCCTCGTTAGAACCTTCAGAAGGTTGATGTTGTTGGCACTGTGTGGAACTGCTGCGCGTCATGCACTGTGATGAGGCGTGCCTGTACTCCTCACCTATAGGGATTATCAAAACATGGACAGATGGGGGAACTGGAACTTCACGTATCTAAAGTAAATGTATCTAAGGACTGACATTCAGTAGGTGACCGTCGCCAAAATTTTACATTTAGCTTTCAGACTTAATAAAAGATACATTGAGTGGTATCAGGTGCAGAGGTTCAGGAGTTGGAGAGATACTTCTGACTTTTAGGAGTCCCCTAAAGAAGGCATCAGGGTGGGTACCATCTGAGTGAGGCCTTGAAGCCTAAATCAAGGTGAGTGCTGCTGAAAGTTCTTTAATTGTGATGAACCATGGAACTCTATAGTTAAACTAAGTGGGGTTCAGTCTACCAGGTTGATGTCAAACAAAAGCAAAGAAGAATTAAATCATGAGTTATTACTGACAGACGTTTTGCTGGAGGTTGAAGATTCGTAATGTAGAGCAGTAGAAGTTGAAGTGGGGGGCCTTGAATATTATAATAATAATTATAAAAATTCATTTAAGCTTTATTCAGTAAGTGGTGCAAAGTCACTGAAGAGGTAAGAATATATGTAGGAATATGTATTTATCTATAGCTCATGTGAGTAGTTTGAGTAGAAGTATGAACTTTAAAGAGTAAGCCAGGACTTATTTGGGTATAAATTTAAGCCAAAGCTTTTAAAAATTGAGATCTAGTCTCATCCCTAATGAAATACTATATATTTTTGAAAATTAACCACCATAGTCAAGAACCTGCTTGTGACCAAGCAACATCAATGTTCTAGCAGCTGCACTGAACCTTCAGCTCTGCCTCCAGGCAGGACCCACACTCATCTACTCTGATTTTCGTGTTTTGTTTTGTTTTGTTTCTTTTGAGATAGAGACTTACTTTCACCCTTGGTAGAGTGCCATAGTGTCACAGCTCACAGCAACCTCCAACTCTTGGGCTTAAGCAATTCTCTTGTACCAGCTTCCCGAGTAGCCGGGACTACAGCCGCCTGCCACAACACCTGGCCAGTTTTAGAGACGAGGGTCTCGTTCTGGCTCAGGCTGGTCTTGAACCGGTGGGCTTAGGCAGTCCACTCACCTTGGCCTCCCAGAGTGCTAGGATTATATGTGTGAGCCTGGCCCTACTTTGACTTTCATTTCAATCACAATTCTTTTTTTTTTTATTATTAAATCATAGCTGCATACATTAGTGCAATCAAGGGGTACAATGTGCTGGTTTCATATACAATCTGACATGTTTTCATCAAACTGTTTAACATACCCTTCATGGCATTTTCTTAGTTATTGTATGAAGACATTTGTATTCTGCATTTAGTAAGTTTCGCCTGTACCCTTCTAAGATGCACTGTATGTGTGGCCCCACCAATTATCCTTCCTCCATCCTAACCTCCCCCCTCCCTTCCCTTCCCATACTCTTATGCTATAATTGGGTTATAACCTTCATATCTAACCTTTAAATTAGCTTCATAGTAGGGCTGAGTACATTGGATACTTTTTCTTCCATTCTTGAGATACTTTGCTAAGAAGAATATGTTCCAGCTCCATCCATATAAACATGAAAGAGGTAAAGTCTCCATCTTTCTTTAAGGCTGCATAATATTCCATGGTATGCATGTACCACAATTTATTAATCCATTTGTGGGTTGATGGGCACTAGGGCTTCTTCCATGTCTTAACAATTATGAATTGGGCTGCAATAAACATTCTGGTACAGATGTCTTTGTTATAATGTGATTTTTGGTCTTCTGGGTATATACCTAGTAAAGGAATTAAAGGATCGAATGGCAGTTCTATTTTTTGATCTCTAAGTACTCTCCAAACATCTTTCCAAAAGGAACGTATTAGTGTGCATTCCCACCAGCAGTGTAGAAGTGTTCCCTTTTCTCCACATCCATGCCAACATCTCTGGTTTGGGGATTTTGTTATGTTGGCTAATTTTACTGGAGTTAGGTGATATCTCAAAGTAGTTTTGATTTGCATTTCTCTGATGATTAAGGATGGTGAGCATTTTTTCATGTGTCTATAGGCCATGTGCCTATCTTTGTTAGAGAAGTTTCTTTTCAAGTCCTTTGCCCATCCTGAGATGGGATCACTTGTTCTTTTCTTGCTAATATGTATGAGTTCTCTGTGGATTCTGGTTATTAAACCTTTGTCAGAGGCTATAACCTGCAAATATTTTCTCCCATTCTGAGGGCTATCTGCTTGCTATACTTACTATGTTCTTGCCTGTACAGAAGCTTTTTAGTTTGATCAGGTCCCAGTAGTGTATTTTCGATACTGCTTCAATTGACGGGGTAGTCCTCATATAATATTCACCCAAGCCAATTCCTTCAAGAGTTTCCCCTTAACTTTTTCTAATATTTTGATAGTTTCATGTCTTAAGTTTAAATCTTTAATCTAGTGAGAGTCTTAGTTAATGGTGAGAGGTGTGGGTCCAGTTTTAGTCTTCTACAGGTCAGCAGCCTGTTCACCCAGCACCATTTGTTAAATAGGGAGTCTTTTCCCCACTGAATGTTTTTAATTGATTTTTCAAAGATCAAGTAACGGTAAGTAGCTGGGTTCATCTCTTGGTTCTCTATTCTGTTCCAAACATCTACCTCTCTGTTTTTGTGCCAGTACCATGCTGTTTTGATCACTATCAATTTATAGTAGTGTCTCGGGTCTGGTAGTGTGATTCCTCCTGCTTTGTTGTTATTTCTGAATAATGTCTTGGCTATTCGAGGTTTTTTCTAATTCTATATAAAAGGAAGTATTGTTTTTTCAAGATCTTTAAAATATGTCAATGCAGCTTTGATAGGAATTGCATTAAAATTATATATTGCTTTGTGGAGCATAGACATTTTAACAATGTTGATTTTTCCCAGCCATGAGCATGGTATATTTTTCCATTTTTTAACATTTTCAGCTATTTCTTTTCTTAAAAATTCATAGTTCTCTTTATAGAGATCTTTCACATCCTTTGTTAGGTAAACTCCCAAATATTTCATCTACTTTGGCACTACTGTGAAAGGAATAGAGTCCTTGACTGTTTTTTCAGCTTGGCTATTATTGGTACATATAAAGGCTACAGATTTATAGGTGTTGATTGTGTAGCTTGAGACATTGCTGTATTCCTTGACTACTTCTAAAAGTTTTGTAGTAGAATCCCTGGTGTTTTCCAGATATACAGTCATATCATCTGCGAAGAGTGAAAGTTTGATCTCTTCTGACCCTATGTAGATACACTTGATCACCTTTTCTTCCCTGATTGAAATGGCTAAAATTTCCATTACAATGTTGAAGAGCAATGGAGACAATGGGCAACCTTGCCTGGTTCCTGATCTAAGTGGAAATGATTTCAATTTAAGTCCATTCAATACGATACTGGCTGTGGGTTTGCTGTAGATGACCTCTATTAGTTTAAGAAATGTCCCTTCTAGACCAATTTTCTTATGTGTTCTGATAATGAAGGGATGCTGTCAAAAGATTTTTCTGCATCAACTGAGAGAATCATATGGTCTTTATTTTTTCATTTGTTTATGTGCTGAATTACATTTATCAATTTATATAAATTGAACCAGCCTTGAGACCCAGGGATAAAGCCCACTTGGTCATGGTGTATAATTTGTTTGATGTGTTGTTGGTTTCTGTTTGTTAGTATCTTCTTAAATGTTTTTCCTTCAATATTCATTAGTGATATTGCTCTATAGTTTTATTTTCTTGTTGGGTGTCTCCCTGATTTAGGGATCAAGGTAATGTTTGCTTCACAGAATGTGCTGGGTTGTATTCCTTCTTTTTCTAATTCTAATTTCATCTTTCCTCCATTCTGCTAATTTCATTTGCTATCCAGACTCTGAATTCAATTTTTGACATCTCAGACATTTGCTTATGCAAGGAATCTTGTGCTGTATCTACCTTGTCGTTCCTTGGGAGAGATGATCTACTGTGATTATTCATATTGCCAGAGTTTTTCTGTTGATTCTGCCTTATGATTATTTTTCACTGTTGCCTATGACTGTCCTCAGAGTTGGGGAGGTGTCTCTCCCAGATCCTACCCGGGCAGGATCACTCTGTTGTTGCTGGATCTTTATAGGGAGTGACCCTGTGTAGCTCCTCTGGGACTGCCCCCCACCAGGGAGTTCTGGCTGTGGTAGCAACTCCAGAGTTTGGCACTCCTGGATCAAGCAGCAGGGCATGGGATGATGCACATGGTTCTGGGAGTGTCCAGTACCCGATGACCTTTGCAAAGAGAGCCCATGCCTCCAGCAGTCTCTGGCTAGGAGGAGGGCTCTGGAGGGAGGGCATGGGTTGCACCGCCTCCTGAGTACCTGGCCAGATGGGCTGAGCTGGTGCAGAGGCAGAGAGGGTAGGGGAGGATGGAGGTTGTGCAGCTGCTGGAGTTCCTGGTCCAGGCAGGCAGGCAGAAGCCTGGCTGTTTCCAGCCTTTTCCTGGCAGGTGTGAGCAGGAGCTGGAGGCTCAGCATGGGGGTCACAGCTGAGTCCCTGGCCATGGCAGGCAGTAAGCCAAGGCCTAGTGGAGTCCCTGGCTGCTATGAGTGGAGGGCCTCAGAGCCACGCGGGAGTGCAGGCAGGGTTCCTAGCCTCAGTTGGTGGTGGGCCAAGGCCCAGTGGGGCATCAATCGGGGCCACATGGAGGTCCCTGTGGAGTTCCTGGCCATTGTGAGCGGCAGGCCAAGGCCCAGTGGGGCACGGATTGATGCCGGGGGGACCTCCTGGCAGAGCCCCTGGCCCAGCAGGTGGCAGGCCGAGGTCAGGCGGAGCACAGATCAGAGCCACATAGGACTCTCAATAGCATTCCTGGCCATTGCTGGCACGGACTCGGTGGGACCCCCGGAGTCTCTTACCTGGCAGGCTGCCTGGTCCAGCAGATAGCGAGGGTGGGCACTACTCAAGTCCTCCTCCCTCAGTTTCAGCAGAGGTCAGGCTTCTGGTGTGTCAGGTAAGGGGGGAAGGGTGTCCTGGAAGTTCAGAATGGTGGAAAACTTTAGTTCAGTTTTTCTGCCTGAAGCTTGGTTTCTTGGAGTCGCAGCTTGCCTCTGCAGAGGTGACCTGCAGTTATCACTTCTCTCTCTCAGCTGGGCTCCAAGTTTTCAGCTCAGTTGGGCAGTTTCTGGAGGTTATCTTTCCTTTTGGACAGGAGTCTCTATCGGAAGCTGCTTCCAGTCAGCCATCTTGCCCCTCCCTACCTCAATATGCAGTTAAATTTTTAAATTCTCTTGCTACGGCCAGCACCATTGTTGTTTTTGATGGCTTTCATCTAGTACAACTGGTTAGACAGACAGGTGTGTCTCTCCAACCAGAGCCAAATATGATCTCCCACAGATGAAGGTCATCAAATCTTGGAGGTTCAACCTGGTGACGAGGCTCTTAAAGACGAAGGACCAGCGTTAGGGGCTGTGCTGGGATCTCTCTCTGAGCCACACTGCTGCCTGTGTTGCCTGAAGGGCACACTCACACCAGACTTTTATTTAGAGGTAGAGGCTACTGTGCTGTTGTTTACTTGCAGCATGGTAGCCTCTACCTCTAAGTAAAAGTCTGGTGGGAGTGTGCCCTTCAGTCTCACAAGTCTCTTAACATCTCTAAACTTGAGAGGCTTTGCTCTGTCTCAGGGGAATCCAGTTTTTCTCCATTAAGTATGATGTTACTTGTCGCTACTTTTATTTTCATTCATGCCCTTGGTTATGTTCAAGAATTATTCTTACACTTATAGTTGCATGTTGAATTAAAAACTCAGTGTATTTTAAGTGATCATAATTTTTCTCATTCACTTTATTAATACACTAGTATCTCACTGCATAAGTAAGCTTTTCACTATTAAAATATGCTTTTCTCGGTTCTCATATTTTATTCTCTGTTTCTTAATTCACTTTGCTATATTTTACACAGGATTTTATCTCTGTGTTCATGAGGTACATTGTCCTGTGGATTTTGTTTGCTCGCTTTCAATTTCTTTGACAGCTTTTGTTTTTGTGGTTACACAAACAAGTTAGAATGTTTTCTGCCCTTTTGTATTTTCTGAAAGTCTTTGTGAATGATTAGCACCATTTATTTTCCAATATTGGGTGAAATTTAGCACGGAAGCCATTTGTACTTATGTTTTCTTGAAAGAAGTTTATTGATAATTCAATTTTTAAGAGATGCAGAGGTCATTACATCCTAGGTTCCATCGTATGACATTTATAGAAAGTTTTATTTCATCAAGAATTCTATATATTTCGTATAAAATAAGTTGTCTAATTTTTTGACATGAAGTTCTTCATAATGTTATCTCATTATCTGCTCAATGTCCATAGGACCTGTGATAAGAAATGAGCACTCTTGTTCCCTATATCAGTCACACATTCCTTCTTTTTTCTTGAGTCCATTTAGGACTTGTCAATATTACTGATCTCACAAACAACTTTTCAGGTTAGTTCATTTTCTTTATTGATGCTGTATTTTCTATTTCACTTTGCTCTTTACTAATTCTTTTCTTGTGCTCATGTGGGGTGCACTTTGCCTTTTCTAGTTCCTTGGTTAGTTCGGATAGATGGAGGGTTGAACATTTCTTATTTGTATATGAATTTCAAACTCTAGATTTTTATTCTAAATATGACTTTAATTGAAATAAACAATATTTGGCATGCTGATCTTTTATCATTATTCCATTCATAATCTTTTCGAATATTACATTGTAATTTTTATTTAATATGTTATTTAGAAGTATTTGTTGATTTCCAAACATTTGGCATTTGTCTAGTTATTTTATTCGTGCTGATTTTTAGCAAATAATTTTTCTCAGAATTTTGCAATATTATCTTATTCTACTGGAGAAATGAAATACCATATAGACTAAGTGGCTTAAATGACAAAGCTTTCTTATGTTCTGGGGTCTGGAGTCCAAGATCAAAGCTTAGCATATTTGCTGCTGGCGAAAGCTTACCTCCCAGACCATCTAAAGCAGCCTTTTCACTGTGTCCTCACATGGTGGAGAGAGGAAGCAAGCTCCCTAAGGGTCTTCTAAGGCCACTGACATAAATCCTCTTCATTAAGGTTCTACCTTTCTGACGTGGACTAATCCTAATTACCTGCCAAAGACCTCACCTTCTGATACTGTCGCACTGAGGGGTAGGGTTTCAAGGTATGGAACTGGGGGCAGGAGAGAAGTCATAAGAATCATATCCTTAATAAATACTTTGTATGCTCTCATTCATTCAAACTTTACTGAGACTGGTTTTATTGCTTACTATATAATCTATCTTGGTTAGAGTACCATGTGCATTTTAATGTGTTTTCTGCAATTACTTATGTACTGTTATATAAATGTCAATTAGGTCAAGGCAGTTGATAATATCATTCATATCATCTATAAACTTAGTTGCTTTTTTCTTATAACTCTAGTAATTGATTAGAGGCATATTAAAAACTTCCTCCCTTTACTTTTTGACAATTTTTGCTTCAAGTATTAGCAGTTTTATTATTAGAGGTATGAACATGAATTTTATTTCACCTGCATAATTCACCCTACTATCATTATGATACACCCCACTTTTTTTCTCCTAATGCCACTTGTATAGAAGTCTATTATACTTGACAGGGGCATAACCACTCCAGCCCTCTTGACTTAGATATTTCACATTACAGCTTTGTGGCAGACAGATTTGAGTATCTATATCTTTGTGTGAACCCCTCCCCAATGGCATGGACAGAACCCTGCATTTGCTTCTAATAAATGGAATGCAGCAAAGGAGATGGGGCGTGTTTTATTGTGTTCACAAGCTTTATATATGTAGCACATCTCATAAGAGTCTATTACTCTCCCTACTTCCTGGCTTTGAAGGAGCAACCTTCCCTGAATCTTACAACAACAGCAAAAAAGTAGTGTCAACAGCATGGTGGTAGGGAGCAAATTCTTCCCTCATTGAGACTCAGTGTGACAACGACACTGTGTGTGGCCACAGCTTCAGAAGACAGAGAGCAGCTCAGGGGTGTCTGAAATTCTGACCCTCAAAAATTGTGATGTAATAAATGCACTGCTCTAAAATGCTGTATGTGCTAATTTGTTACACTGCAATAAAAAACATGTAGCATTTACTCTATCTGTTTACGTTCAACTTGTTTGTGTCTGTGGGTTTTCAGATTATCTCTTTAGACCACAGAGCTGGGGCTTGTTTCATTATTCTTTAGGAATCCTTCTTTCAGACGGTGACTCAAGGACCCAAGCTCCCCACATGGTGCTGCCAGCCCAGCACATATAAACCCTCAGGTTGTAGAAGCAGGGAGAGAGGAATGGAAGAGAAATTTGACTTTAAGGACTTCTGCTTAGAAGTGACGCATTTCCAATCTGTATAGTCTAGGACCAGACATAGTCACATGGCCCTAGCCTGTCAACCACAAAGCCTGGGGCTTCTCAAACCATTTGAAAATGAGAAGTTTTTATAAAAACACAGAAAATAAAAGCCACTTTACAGTCATTATTTACTCAGCACTATTTCCTTGGGTACCACAACCCTATATATAATGTATACACATATATTTTACAAAATATTTACAATGTTTTTCTACATGTTGACCACCTCTTTGTAAAATTTCGTAATGAATATTTGGTGAATAAAGGTACATTTGGCTATGGTTCCCCCTTTCCCCAATGTATAGTCACATTATGGGCAACTTTTGGCATGGACGGACACCCAGTAGTTGTGTAACTTTATTTCTAATTTAATTTATTAACATTATGAAATGGATTTTATGTGATTTTTTTTAAGTATTTTTATTTTTAACCTCTGAATTGTGGAGTTCTCTTGGCTCAAACATAAACCCTTTTTCTTTACAATAGCTCTATTGATATTATCAGGACTTACAGCTTTAAACAGCATATAAAAGAAAATCGTTTTAAATTTATATCTCATCCTCCTAGATTCTAGCCTGGAAGCTTTAAGAATCTCCTCTTTACTTCTATAGCTAATTTTTTTTGCCGGAACATATCTAAGTGTAAGGGGTTTGTTCTTGTTTTTTTTTTTTTTTTATTGTTGGGGATTCATTGAGGGTACAAGAAACCATGTTACACTGGTTGCATTTGTTAGGAAAAGACCCTCTTACAATCATGTTTTGCCCCCAAAAGGTGTGGCACACACCAAGACCCCAAGACCC
>CAUYON010020451.1:0-10974 GCA_963573935.1 Arctocebus calabarensis
CCATGTTCAGGAGTCACAGACCAGGGCCAGGCCTGGTGGCCTACAATCCTTGTACTGTGGGAGGCCAAGGCAGGTGGATTGCCTGCGCTCAGGAGTTCAAGAACAGCTTGAGCAAGAGTGATGCTATTTTTTTAGCATCTCTAAAAAAATAGCTGGGCATTGTGGAGGGCACCTGTAGTCCCAGCTACTCTGGAGGCTGAGGGAGGAGGATCACTTGAGCCTAGGAGTTTGAGGTTGCTGTGAGCTGTGACACCACGGCACTCTACCAAGGGTGACAAAGTGAGACTGCTCCAAAAAAAAAAAAAAAGAAAGAAAAGGTCACAGACCATCCCCAGCTGAAAGAACCTGGTCTAACCTCTCACTCTAGAGCGGGGAAACTGAGGCTCCAAAACACACAGGGGATTGGCAGCAAAGGCAGGGCTGAGCCTCTCAAACCAGCGTGTGGACAACCAGATAGCAGGGCAGCAGCTGAGGGGCTCCCCCCTGAATCAGAGGCACACCCCCACCAGAGAGGAAAGGAGAGCCTAACAGTTAGTGGCAGAAACTTCTGACGCCTCCAACCACCCCTCAATGTCGCCCGCCCCCTTGCTGCCTTCTGCCTGCTTCCCCAGGGCCCCTGTCTCTGCCATCCCTGCAGGTTGGGGTCTCCATCCCTCCCTCTCCCTGTCAGCAGACACTGGGATGCCGCTCTTGGTCCCTGATTCCAGGACATCACCCCAAGGCAGGGCTTCAGTGGAAGGGGGTAGGGAGAGACGGGGCCAGAGATCAGGCTGGCAAGACTGAAGGGCCCCGGTGTGCTGCGGCTGTGGAGGGCCTGGGCCCCCACCCAAGAAGGTGTTGTCCCAACCAGAGGAACCAACTCCCCACCCCCATCAGCACCAGAGCCCTCATGGCAGGAAGAGGACACCTGGAGTCACTGGGACTGGGTGGCTTGGGGTCGAGGATGTGGGGGGTGACACGGGTCAGGAGGCTTCACACAAGCAGTGGAGGCAGGGGAGCCTGCTTCACTCTCCCCTAATGGAGTCTGGAGATCCTGGCATAGTGTCTTCACTCAGCCTGGCCCCTCAATGAGGGCTGGAGCTATCATTACTCAGCCATTCCCAGCCCATGCTCCCCTTTTTAACTTTCAGAAAATTAAGTGACTTGTCCAAGGAACTGTAGTGGCACTGGGGCTGGTGTGTGTGTCCACAGTGGGGCCATCGGCCACCATATCCCTGCCTCCCACTGGTGTGCTGCCCTGCTCTGTGTCCCCCTGCACATGTCCCCTCCAGACTGTGAACGCCTTGAGGGCAGAGACCAGCCCAGCCCGGGGGCTCAGGCACAGTGTGTTAATTCATTAATGAGTAAGTGTTGAAAACTGCCATCAACTCCCTCAGGAGGAAAAGAAACTCTCAAAGTGCTGAATGATAGGGCTACAGGTGACACAGTCTTAGCAGTGAGCTGGAAAGCCCAGCTTGCTGTGTGACCTTAGGCAAGCCACGTGCCTTTCCTGAGCCTCAGATCCCCTTCTGCACAACAGGGAGAGCAGGACTAACTCAATGTTCTAACCTTGGGTCTGTGTTGCTCAGCTGCCTGTGGTGAGCTAACCTGAGCAGACAGCAAGGCTCTGAGAACCTCCAGGGATCTGGGGAGGGAAGCAACAGTGCCAGGAGACAGCATGGGGTGCAAGGTTTAAATCCAGATCCCTCCTGATGGCTTCTGGACTTGCCACGCATTGGTAATGTGACCTGGAACCCATCTCTGCCCCATCCCTGTGCCTCAGCTGCTTGTTCATAAGAATGAGGAGGTGGGCTCTTTGGTCTTGGAACTCAGATGCCTCCAAAATGTGAAAAATAAATACCCAGAGCCTCCAGACCAGCGGTTCTCAACCTGTGGGTCGCGATCCCTTTTTAACAATGAAAATACACTGCAGCATTAGGAAGGTTGAGAACAACTGCTGTAGACCCTGCTTGGAGTGGCCACCATGCCATCCCAACCCCCACCCCTCCAATCTTTCAGGGCATTAATCAATATATTATTTATACCCAAGAAGTAAGAGCAACAGTTAGAAGAAAGTCATCATCATAAGAAGGGCTGTTTTCAGAGCGGACGTACAAAACGGTTTTCCTCCAAACCCTTCAGAGTGCAATCAAGCTGGCAGTGGCTTGCTCTTTGGGAGAATATGACAAACAGAAAAATTAAGGAGGTGATGACTTCTCTTCCAATAGGAATAATGCAGCAGCTCAGTCCTGAATCTTCTGTCTTCTGAATCACACAGAGGAACAAAGGGACAGGGAAAACTCACAACTCGCCCCTCCCCCAACCATAGGTGAGTATGGCCCAAAGCACCTGTGACTAGCAGATATGGAGGTCAGGTGGGAGGGAATAGGGGCGTTGGGGTGCTCAGCTGCAGAAGTCCCCAGAAAGCACTGCTTTTAAAAGGAAGAGGGTAGAAGGCAGGAGCTATATGGCCAGAATGAGCCAGGAGGGCTCCTGGTTGAAGGCAGGTGACCTCTTGAACCAAGAAAAATTCTGAGGCAAAAGGGGTAGATTCAGAGAAAGGCCATATTTTAAAGGCACAACACATTACTGTAGTAACAGAGGAGAAATCTTTCAGCAGAGAAATCTAGGGAACTATCCTGGCCTCTCTCTCAGTTTCCACCAAAACCTGCTATCAACTGCTATTCTAGGAAAATTAAAGTAATTTGAATATGGAAAAAAAATTTTAAAGAATGACAACAAAAAAAGTGTATGGGGGAGAGGAACATGATGTAAAGAAAATGCAGTATAAGGCGGTGCCTGTGGTTCAAAGGAGTAGGGCGCCGGCCCCATATGCCAGAGGTGGCGGGTTCAAACCCAGCCCCGGCCAAAAACCACAGAAAAAAAAAAAAAAAGAAAATGCAGTATAAAAATATTGCCACAAGACAAAAATTCTAAATCAAAATTATAGCATGAATTAAAAAATAAAAAACACTTGAAAAAGTAATTCCAGCCATGAAGGAAGAACAGAAAGCAGAAATACAAGCACCCAGGAAGAAATGGATAGACAACGTGATGGAAAAGTGTGTGAAAACTGATGGGTCTCAAAGAAAGAAACACTAGGGGCCTGGTGCGGTGGCTCATGCCAGTAATCCCGGCACTCTGGAAGGCCAAGGCAGGTGGATTGCCTGAGTTTAGGAGTTTGAGACCAGCCTGAGCAAGATCGAGACCACCCCCCCTCTAAAAAAATGGCTGGACATTGTGGCAGGCACCTGTAGTCCCAGCTACTTGGGAGGCTGAGGCAGGAGAATTGCTTGAGCCCAAGAGTTTGAGGTTGCTGTGAGCTGTGACACCACAGCACTCTATCAAGGGTGACAAAATGAGATTGTCTCAAAAAAAAAAACCCAAAGAAAATAGGTATAAATGTCACCTCAATGAAGGTCAATACTACACTACCTTTTCTTTTTTCTTTTATTTTTGAGACAGAGTCTCACTCTGGCTAGAGTGCAATGGAGTCAGAACTCACAGCAACCTCAAACTCTTGGGCTCAAACAATTCCCTTACTTTAACCTCCTGGGTAGCTGGGACTACCAGCCCTGTACCAACACCCAGCTAGTTTTTCTACGTGTAGTAGCAGAAGGGGTCCTGCTTTGCTCAGGCTGGTTTTGAACTCCTTAGCTCAAGCATTACAGCTGTAAGCCACTGCACCTGGCTGTGTCCAGGTGAACAGAGCCTCAAGATTTGTCTTCATAATAAAACAAAAGATGCTTAGAACTGGCTCACTCGGCTCAGCACCTGTAGCACAATGGTTACGGCGCCAGCCACATACACTGAAGTTGGCAGGTTCGAACCCAACCTGGGCCAGCTAAAACAACGACAGCAACAACAAAAGTTAGCTGGGCATTGTGATAGGCACCTGTAGTCCCAACTACTTGGGAGTCTGAGGCAAGAGAATTGCGTAAGCCCAAGAGTTGGAGGTTGCTGTAAGCTGTGACGCCATGGCCGTGTACATTGTATCAAAAAAAAAAGAACTGGCTCACTTGGCCTTTTCTCTCCTTAACTCCTCCCAGGTGACAAGGTTTATCTCCTCTTAGATCTGCAGTTGGGCTCAACACACTCAAGCCTCAGCAAGTCTTCTGTGTAGTTTTAGCCTTTTCTTTCTTTGTTTTTTTTTTTGTAGACACACAGTGTCACTTTATCGCCCTCGGTAGAGTCACACAGCTCACAGCAACCTCCAACTCCTGGGCTTAGGTGAGTCTCTTGCCTCAGCCTCCCAAGTAGCTGGGACTACAAGCGCCCACCACAACGCCCGGCTATTTTTCTGTTTTGCAGTTCGGCCGAAGCCAGGTTTGAACCCGCCACCTTCGGTATATGGGACCGGTGTCCTACTTGATGAACCACAGGTGCCGCCCAGTTTTAGCCTTTCTCAGAAAAATCAGCTTAGCCTGCCCACCAGGGCCATTCTCTTTCCTGTCCTAATGCCACTTTCCTGGTACCCCAAGAACCCTCACCCTTCTTGCACCCTGTCCTCTGTGGGGTCGGCGCTGGCCACGTTTCTCGCACAAGGTCTGCACCTTTTAGGAACCTACATCATTTTTGTGTGAGCGCTAATGGCAACAAAAGAGAATTTTTATTTTGAAAGAAATGCTCATCCTTTCCAACAAAAGTTGTTACTTACACGTCAGGTTTGTGTTTCCTGGTTCTTGGTTCCCAAAGCTGGAGAATGGGTCCTGGCACCAAGGTGAAGGTGATCCAACCCTGGCGGCAATACCTCAAAGTGAAAGGAAGTCTCACGAAGTGGAGGAAAGTACCTCAGCCTCGGGGTTCTATGGTTGTGTTTGCTTTCTGCTCTCATCGGTGCCAGCCCCCAGACACTAACCACATCCTTACTGCTGTCCCCTGTCGGTAACCCTACCTCACAGCTCCACCCTTGTGCACACACAGGAAAGAAACGAAATGGAGCAAGTTGGGGGAGGTGCTCCTAAAACTCTGGCCCAGTGAGTACTGGATTCTGCTGAATTACTTTGACAAAGGGAAGGGGAAAAGAAAAAAAGTGTGGGTGCTGTAGCATTTCTTAAAGGAGTACTTCACTGTTGTCTCCACAATTATTTTCCAACTGCTGACACCTCTTGTCGGGGTTTTCATGTCATTGCAAGAGTAGGAAATGGTAACTGTCATGAATACCACCTGCCTGGGAGCTTCCAGAGCACTGAGAGGGGTAACACAGTATGGCTTAGAATCACTCAATACAGAGTTAGCTAGGATCAGGCAGTGACTAGAAAAATGAGACAGGGGGGAAGAAAAGGAAACAAATTTAATTTACTGTTGTTCATAAGAGAAATAACAGGTACACTCTAAAAACAGAGGAAACTGGGAACATTATCAAAAGATATAAATATGAATGTATCCACTCCAACAAATACACAAGCCTTCCTAAATATCAGCGGGCAGACTACTGCTTTAAAATAGGCCAAACAGTAGAAGAATATACCCTCCCCTCACCCCAACACGGTGCAAAATAATCTATACTCATTTTATGAAAGTAACCAGTTATGTTAAAATTGTAATATTCAAGTCACATTGGACTTCTGCAATTATAAGAAGTGCTCAAACGTGACTTATATTCATCTTTTGCTATCAGTATATATTGAGTATTACAATTTTAATTTAATAGGCTTCGCTGATTTTTAAAAAGAAAATAGGCTCGGTGCCTGTAATTCAGGGGGCTAGGGCACCAACCACATACACCAGAGCTGGAGGGTTGCCATTCAGCCCAGGCCTATGACAACTGCAACCAAAAAATAGCCAGGCGTTGGGCTCAGCACCTGTGGCTCAACGGGTTAAGGTGCCAGCCACGTACACCTGAACTGGCAGGTTCGAATCCAGCCCGGGCCCGCCAAACAACAATGATGGCTGCAACCAAAAAATGGCCGGGCGTTGTGGCGGGTGCCTGTAGTCCCAGCTACTTGGGAGGCGGAGGCAGGAGACTCGCTTGAGTCCAGGAATTGGAGGTTGCTGTGAGCTGAGATGCCACGGCACCCTATCCAGGGTGACAGCTTGAGGCTCTGTCTCAAAACAAAACAAACAAAAAAAATAACTCTTAAAGTATAAGTAATATATGTTTTTCTGAACTAGAGCTCTTTTTGGAGGTGTGAGAATTATGCACTTGGAATTTTTGTTTTCTCAAGGTTTTTCTTTTTGAGAATTCTGCTCATTAGGTGTGTTTTTTTTGTTTGAATTTATTCCAGAGATTAAATAAAACTCTTAATGAACAAATAGGGCTTGAAAAGGGAAAACAGTGAAGAAAGACAAAAGGATTATAAACTTCGATCGAAACTCTATCCTACTCAGAATATGGGTACAAACTCTCATGGAACATGTACCCTTTCATGTGGATAGTTTTTTAAAGCAAGAGCTTCAAAAAGCAAAGACTTTTGTGGAAATGTAGAAATAACCATATGAAAAGATAATGAATTACCCATGCCTACCCTTCTCTACATGTCAGAAAATGAGGTTTCTTCACTCAGATGTATACCAGATGTCTACCAGATGTATACCTTGCTGTGCTAGGCATAGGGCAATGAGCTACTTTCACTTTAAAGACTGCTTGAGATTTGGAGTCCTTAGAAAAAGGTGCTGAAAGGTAAACTAACTATTCTTCGCAGAGAAGGGAAATGGCCTTGGAGTTTGGGTTTGAGCAAGCTAAGAGCCTTGGTTTTTTCAGAACGGTAAAAATAAATGGTGGCTGAGGAGACTCTTGTGTTTTCAAGAGTTCACCCTGTGTTGTGAGAAGGATTAGTTTAGATGCTCCATTGTGGATGGAGTCTCAGAAGTTGAAATATTATAGCTTCATAGGGTCAAATTGATAGACTTGAAATGGCTTGGAAAACAACCCCTTAGAAGAATTGTGAGGCTTGGATCAATTTTTTTTTTGGGAGGGTGGTGTAATTCCATGAGATTTATATCAGAAATTATGTAAAGACCCCCTGACTGCTGTGTGAGCTAAGTGAGGGAGCTGGACTGACAGTCAAGGCAACTTCCCCTCCCCCACTAGCCCCAAACTTGGGAAGTGGTATTGAAAACAAACAGAAGGGATCTTCCAGGAGTAGCCCCAGCTCTACTCTGAGGCTAGTATAGAGGGAGAAGAATCGCTGACTTGGAGAATTAATTTATCTTTTATACCTCTATTAGATCTCCATTAGAATATTTTGTGACTATTCCCCATTAAGCATCTACTTTCGTCTATCTAAAGAGCAGAACCCACTCAAGCTCTGGAAATGACAATGTATAGTAGAACTTTTCTATTCAGGAGCTTGATAATATTTGGCAGTGACCAATTTGGAAGTGAGTGCTGACTGTGAAAATCCCTCAGTGGCACCACTTTGCTAACTCAGTGACCTTGGAAAAGTTACTTAAATTTGCTTAAACCTCAAGTTATTCTTCTGTAAAAGTCAGATACTTGATTACAAAATAAACCATAATGCCTGAAGGCCAAATTTGGTCCACTGCCTGTTTCTCTCTCTCTCTCTCTCTTTTTTTTTGTTTTAATAAAATCTGAGATACTGAACATAAGGGTACAGCAACAGATTAGGCAAGAGTGGGATTACCTTTTGGGTACCACCTCCCAACAGGTGGGACCACCTCCCCAGGTCAGGGAGATGGTGGTCTAATGCCAACAGCTGCAACTCCTATCAACACCCAGGGGGTGGCTTGGGAGGTAGGGGGAAGCCCCTGAGGCTCAGAAAGTGCTTGCTTCTGTCTTTTCCCCATTCCCTTCCCAGAAAAGCCTGGCTAGCCTGGGGCAGCACAGAGGCCCAGGAAAAGTGAGAGGAAGGTGGATGGGAACAGCACACCAAGGTGGAGAAGAACCTCAGCCCTCCAAGCCTACAGCTCCCCATTGAATTCATAGCACAGAAACACCTCTAGTCCACCACCCCCAAGGGGAGGTATGCAGAGTCCAGCGTCCAAAGGGGCAGGAGGTGAGAGATGGGCAGGGGCAGTGAAGACAACAGCAGGCTTCCAGGGAGGTGGCAGAAACTTCTTCCTACCCATGGGAGGGGACAATGGGAACACAAAGCTACAAACACACTGGTCTCTCCAACTTCCTAAAAGCTCTGCCTGTTTCTATAAATAAAACTTAATTGGAACACAGACAAGCTCATTAGTGCGTGTTTGGCCATAGAGTGATAGCCTTGAGCAGTTGCTACAGAGACCACATGGGCTATAAATGCTAACTGGTCTTGTGTATAAAAAGTATACCAACAACTGCTCTAAGGAAATCCCCTTACCTTGTTACCTAAACCCTTTTATAGTCTACATTGGACCATACCATAAGGCAATTCTCTTATTTATGTGAAACCCTTTGTAGATTATAAAGTACATATTATAAGATAGTGTGGTTCTTAGATGGTCTATAAAAATATGGCAATGTCTCAAAACAAAATTCACTTGTTAGCAGGAATCGAACTGGCAATACTTACAGTGTTAAGGTTTCATTGCACAGTCCCTGAAAAGCATTCACAGGGATTGTGGTCATGTAAGGGTTGTCTGTGATTTCACTGCAAGAAAGGAGGACAAAAAACACTTGATGAAAATATCCTTTCCTCCTGGAGCTGAGCTCTTGCTGCACATATGCTCTTAAATAAGTAAACTCACACTATATAGCTAGATCACACTTCTTTTTGAGTTTTATTTTAACCACTGGTGGCTCAGAAGTCTGGTGAGGTGGTGAAAGCTGTCCTAGATAGATATGCACCTAGAGCCCCAAGTGTGCGGACATCAAGGAAGATTTGGGTGTGGGCTGAGGTCCCTGACTTTACTCTCATCTCAAGAGAAGCAGCAAAATCTGTGAGGTTGCTCCTGAATCTGTGACACGTTGTCCCCATAGAATCTAGAGTTTTCTATGTGCATGGAATCTTTAAGAAGGTCAGGAAAGAGTTGTTTTCTGCTTTGTTGAAGGTCAGTTGGTTGTAGGTAGTTGATTTGTATCTAGGTTCTCTGTTCTGTTCCATTTTACTATATCTCTATTTTTGTAGCAGTACTATGCTGTTTTGGTTATTGTAGTCTTGTCATATAGTCTGAAGTCTGCATTTCATTTCATGATGATTACTAAAATATCCTCCACATGCCAAACCATGCCAGGCAGATGCTCCTGGAGAACCTTTCTACACTGATCTAGTTTATGGAAGACTACTTATATTTTGAACTGAGCTCTTCCACAGTGAAAAAGCATGATTAGTTTTTTTCTAGAAAAACCCCAAGAATTCAAGGGCTATCATTCCACCTTTTGTTGACTCTGTAGTGCAAACTCAACTTATAATTCTCTCAGGATATGTCCTATCACTCCTGGACAATTAGGGTATACAATTGACTGGAGTCACAGGTATTGGAAAAGAGCACAGTCATGGGTCAGAAGTCACAGGAAATAGCTTGAATACTACTCCTAACTGTTCCTGGGAACTCTGCTCAGACAAAATACTTAGGTTTTCTATTCCTTAGTCTCCTCATTTGTAAATGGAAAGGCAACAATTTCCTTTATAAGGTATTTGAATGGATCAAATGTGATGTATGAGAAAGTGTTTACAAAGCTATCAAAAACTACATGTAAAATAGGTATTGTTATTATATTCCCCCTATTTGATCATTTCCATCAGAAAATATCCCATAATTTCCTTTTTTTTTTTTTTAGGCAGACTCTCATTTTGTTAGCATCGATAGAGTACTGTATGTGGCGTCACAGCTCACAGGAACCTCAAACTCCTGGGCTCAAGCAATCCTCTTGCCTCAGCCTCCTGAGTATCTGGGAACTACAGGTGCTTGCCACAATGCCCAGCTATTTTCTAGAGACAGAGTCTGACTCTTGCTCAGGCTGGTCTTGAACTCCTGAGCTTAGGTGATCTACCCCCTTAGGCCTCCCAAAGTGCTAGGATTATAGGTGTGAGTCACCCTGCCTGGCAAATTTCCTTTATTTAAAAAGAAAGTGAAGACAAATTCCTTTTCCCTGATCCAATGTACCATAACAACTGAGATATTTTCTGCTCCCTTTTAACAGTAAAATTTCTCGGAAGAGTTTGTTATGGTGGCTCTCTCTAACCCTCCTCTCCAAGTTTCTCCTGAGCCTACTCCAACCAGAATTCCTCACCCTCCAGCCGTCCATCAGAACTATTCGTGTCAGATCACCACTGCCCCATGTTACTACACCTAATGGCCAAGTCCTCAGTCCTTGCCTTACTTCACCCATCAGTGCAGTCACACTGATCACTGCTTCCTCCTCCAAACAACTGCTTTCTTTGGCTTCAGGTGACCTCCAGGGCTCCTTTTTAGTCTTTGTCAGTGACAAGCAAGGTATTGCCACATGTTACCTGGGTGAATACTCACAGTATAAAGAACACATCAGTGGAATACACTTTGGTCAGGTCAGGGAATATTCTAAGTCCAGTGTTGAAAATGCCACTAAATCAATGAAAAAAGGAAGAGAAAAAATGCAGAATTTAGGTGAGAAAATCAACACATGGCAGGTAGAACAATGTAATAGTTGCACGCATGGCTTCTAAGGTCAGTCTGGAGTCAAATCCTAACTCTTCCACTAAAGAGCTAAGCTCTAAATCCTGAATGAGAAGATGCTCCCTCCAGGTACAATAATTTAATCCATTCCACCAGTGTCAGTATATCTGTTCTGCTTAGAATACTCTAGGGATTATTTGAACCAACTGGGATAGAAATAGGAATTCAGGTTTCTTTCCATGTGTGTTATTCCTTTGTTTTTTTTTTTTTTTGTAGAGACAGAGTCTCACTTTATTGCCCTGGGTAGAGTGCCGTGGCGTCACACTGCTCACAGCAACCTCCACCTCTTGGGCTTAAGCGATTCTCTTGCCTCAGCCTCGCTAGTAGCTGGGACTACAGGCGCCCGCCACAGCGCCCGGCTATTTTTTTGTTTTGCAGTTCGGCCAAGGCCGGGCTTGAACCTGCCACCTTCGGTATATGGGGCCGGCGCCCTACTCGCTGAGCCACAGGAGC
>CAUYON010020452.1:0-31969 GCA_963573935.1 Arctocebus calabarensis
TTGAGACAGAGCCTCAAGCTGTCACCCTGGATAGAGTGCTGTGGCATCACAGCTCACAGCAACCTCCAATTCCTGGGCTCAAGTGAGTCTACTGCCTCTGCCTCCCAAGTAGCACAGACTACAAGTGCCCGCCATAACACCTGGCCATTTTTTGGTTGCAGCCATTATTGTTGTTTGGCGGGCCCAGGCTGGATTCGAACCTGGCAGCTCAGGTGTACTTGGTTGGCACATTAGCCGCTTGAGCCACAGGCACTGAGTCAGGTCACAGAACCATTAATTAAAAAATTGGAATGCTAATGCAAATAAGTCCTTACCCATATGCTTTAAAGTATCTTTGTCTCAGAATATAAAATTACAATATTTTGAAAATGACTTTATTTTCTCAATATATACTCATTAACACAATTGACTATCGTATGGATTGAACATAATCAGGAGGATGATTTTCTTATGTAGTTACTATAGCAAAGTTTTAAAAATAATTCATAGTTCTCAAGTTAATCTCTCCATCTTTGACCTAACAATACCTGAAATTTTGTCTGAAAGCATTTTTTTTTTCTTTAAAGGTCTTGTATGATAAGCCAGTGACTCTTTACACAGCCTGACTTTTTTTTGGAATAATGGTCTTGCTGCCTTGAAAAGGACTCATAATCACACCATTACCTTCCGTTAGATACAGACTCCTTGGAGAGGCTTTGAAATCATGACACTTCACATAAGTGCAGTGTGTTTGCCAAAAAATATTCTTTGTTGGGAAGGCTGAGGACTTTTTTTAAAAATTTACTTGTAGACACAGCACGGTTTATAGCTTCCCAGAGTGAGGAAATGAAAAAGGAAAATGGCAAAAACAAAATCAAACCAGCTAGCTAGTAAAATAACTTATATTTGTAGAAAAGGAGATGGAGAAACTTTGAGAAAGGAAACTGCTTAAAAATTAATCAAAGTGGCCTAAGGAGAAATGACATATATTGAGTGTCTATTATACACTAAACCTTCTGTAAATTGTCTAGGTAAGTTTTATACCATGTGTCTTTGTAATAAGTCACTGATATAGATGTTATACCCAATTTCTTGTTAAGATACAAATTGATGTTTAAAGAAGTTAAATAACCTATTCAAAATCAACTGTCTGAATGCCTTTTCATTTGGAAAACTGTGAACCTCCAGAGTCAAGTAAAGGGTAAAAAATTTATAAGAATACTGACTCTTTTAATACTCAATAGGTTTTTCATTCTCTTTATACCCTCTTCCCATATGTTAGGCTATTTTTAGGATTTTGGAGAAATAGGAAGTTTTTAAAAAGTAATCCTGGTAAAAATACTCCTCTGGATGGTCCAATACTCATTATTTGGTTAGTATAGATAAACCTCCCATTTAGAAATCAAGTTATCGTGATTATTCTGCCAAGATTCTCTAAAATGTAAGCTAAGGCTAGGATGGAGTACCAGGTGCCAAATTTATCATTTCATCAGAAACTGTAACAAACAGATCAAATCTATTAAGGAAATTCTGTTCTTGGGTGGTGCCTGTGGCTCAAGGAATAAGGTTCTGGCCCCATATACCTGGGGTGGTGGGTTCAAACCAGGCCCCAGCCAAAACTGCAAAAAAAGAAAAAGAAAAGAAATTCTATTCTTGTGCTTTTGACAGCACAGGACAGTGATGCCTGAGAGAGGCAAACTTTTAATTGCTTCCAAGTCATGGCATGGTGACGGTTTCCAGAATGCAACATTGAGAGGAGAACCCACTCAGAGCCAAACATCTCCCTAAGTTGAGAAGATGAAGCTGGGAATCTGGAGAGGATGGAAGTAGATCTAAAATTCTGATCCAATATTATATGCTGCCTTTGTATCTGGTGAATCCAGGAGAGCCTCAAAAGGACTAAACACTGATAAGCTCCTCCAGGCAAAGGAACCAGACACAATTCCTGCTTATCCCTGAATAGTAGATTCCAGTTCCCTAACAGTCCATGGGATTATCCAAACAAGTCAATCCTAACCTCTGCTAAGGGTCACCCCACCTTCTTGGTACTCCAAAGCCTGCCTCCTACAGCCTAAAACTGTTCCATTTCCAAGTACAACTCCCATGTGGCCTTGTGTTGCATGTGGTGTCCTCCTCCCTCGTCTGTGAGTAAACTGCTATCCAGCACATCTGTCTTGTGTTCAGTTCCATGTGTAGGGTTAGCTCCAAAACTACTGGGAGAAATCCCTTTCTCACCAATTAGATGAATAGCAGATGATTAATACAGGGAGGGAAAGATGGAAGAGCTTGCAGGTCAGTGTCTGGAGAGAAGAGATTTACAGAGAGAGATTTCTGGAGATCAGTAGAGCATTCCACCAAGTCTCCATTCCATCTCATTACTGACAACCACATGTATGAGAGAAACTACCAGAAGGCAGAGAGAGAGACATGCAATGAGAAAGGGGGAAACAAACTCATCATTCACATAAAATCAAGAGTATTTAGAAAACTAATGCCTTGGGGGTGGCGCCTGTGGTTCAAAGGAGTAGGGCACCGCCCCACATGCTGGAGGTGGTGGGTTCAATCCTAAGCCTGGCCAAAAACTGCAAAAAAAAAAAAAAAAAAAAAAAAGGAAACTAATGCCTTGGAATGGAGCAAACTTAGAGGTAGATTATTTCACTCTAATGCTATCTGGTATAGCTTAATGGCAACCTAAAAAGAATCTATCTAAGCAACTTATCTCTATTTCAGAGCACAGCTCAAGAATATTTATGAAAATATGATCACTTTCACCATCAAAACGCAGAAATTCACAAAGTACAGAATCTTATCAAAACTTCCAAGGCAGGCAAAAAAGCAGAAAATACAACCTGTAAGGTGGAGAAAAACCAATCAATAGAAACAGACCAAGATACCAGGAACAATAGCACATCAATACTGTTACTGTTGGATTTCTGTATGTTCAAGAAGGAAGGAGACATATTAAACACATTAATTAGAGACATAGATATTACAAAAAGTTTCAAATTGAATTTCTAAATGTAAAAACTATAATGCCTGAGATGAAAAATATATGCCATTAACAGGAGAACAGATGCTACAGAAGAAAAGACTGGCAAACCTGAAGGCATGGAGACAGAACCTATCCAATGTGACACCTAGAGAACAAAAAGACTGGAAGAAAATAATGGACAGATCATCAGTGAGCTGTGGGTCCCCTTCAAGTGGACCAGCAGACGTATAATTGGAGTCCCAAAGGCCAAGAACTAGGGGCATGAGGTAACAGAAAAATACATTTGAGGAAATAATAGGCAAAAATGTTTTCCAGTTGGATGAAAATTATTAAAACCCAACAGAACCAAAAAGTTCACCAAACCCTGAGGACTTTTTTTTTTTGAGACAGAGCTTCAAGCTGTCACCCTGGATAGAGTGCTGTGGCATCACAGCTTACAGCAACCTCCAATTCCTGGGCTCAAGTGAGTCTCTTGCCTCTACCTCCCAAGTAGCTGGGGCTACAGGCACCCACCACAACACCCAGCAGTTCACCAAATCCTAAGCAAAGGAAATACGAAGAAAACAATCCCAAAGCACATCATAAATAAAATAAACCAATAACAAAGAGACAGTCTTCAAAATAGTGGGATAAAATGACATGGTTTAAATAAAAGAATAAAAATAAGAATGATAGATCTCTCATCAAAAATAATTCACGCCATCAGACAGTGGAGCAATAACTTCACTGAAAGAAAATACTATCAACTTAGAATTCAATACATAAGAAAATGAGCCTTCAAAAATGATGATGAGATAAAGACTTTCTTAGATATGTAAATTTAAAAGAATTCATCACCAGCAGACCTGTACTACAAGGGAAGTTGTTAAAAGTCCATTAGACAGAAAGAAATAGACACTGATTAAAACTATATATCTACACAAAGTCATTAAGCACATCAAACATTATAAATATGTATTTATAAAATATCTTTCTTCTTTAAAAACTCTTTAAAAGTTAATTTGAGTACAATAAAAAATGATAACAATGAATAATTAAGTTAATAATATATTTAGAGTTTAAGGAACAAAGGCCAGAAGGGGGCCAATGGAAGTATAGAATAGTGAGATATTATTCTGCTATATGTGATCTCATAAAGTCACTTAAGTAATAACTTAATGATATATAATAAAAAATAATGGGATTTTTCAAAAGGCCACAAAAGCTAATTGATGGAGTTCCCATTCTGGAACATCTTGAGTATCAAAATAAATAATGATTATATAATAAGTAGACACAAAAAATAAATAATTAAGAGAGAAAAGCCAGGTGTGGTGGCTCACACCTATACTCCTAGGAGTCTGAGAGGCCGAGGTGGTTGAATCACCTGAGATCAGAACTTTGAGACCAGCCTGAGCAAGAGCAAGTCCCCGTCTCTAAAACAAGTTGGGTATTGTGGCTGATGCCAGTAGTCCCAGCTACTCAGGAGGCAGAGGCAAGAGGATCACTTGAGCCCAATAGTCTGAGGTTGCTGTGAGTTATGATGCCAGGTCCTCGATATTGAGGGTGACAAAGTGAGACTCTGTCTCAGAAAAAATGTCAGGGCAGGAGAAAAGAAAGTTATTCTTAGCTGTCCCTACATTTTATATTATCCTGATGTATTACCTTCTTTTGTCAGGAAAACACATGGATGGAGTTCTGTAGACCCCATGTCTAAATTCTGTTATAAATTTTTCTGATAAAAGGTTCTCATTATAGTCTATGCAGACTATATACTTTATTAAAAGCACGAAATAAAATTCCTCATGTATACCTTGAATTTTTCTTATTATTGGTTCTATTCTATTGACTTAGAAATGTAATTTCATTTTCCATTGCTTTTACCTTTCTCATCTTCTTTTTGAAATCTTTATAAAAAATTTTATTTTAATAATGTACCTAATCCAGTTTCAAAATTCAAACAAAAAAGGCATAAGTTTTGGATAAACAGTCATCTCTGTTGACACTCCACATTTTTAAAATGTAACTATGTGGTTCTTTTCGGTTCCGAAGTTAATTGACAGTAGAACCTCTATAGTTGACCACCTCCCTACATCGACTACCTCCTTAAGTCAACCTAACTTTCACCAACCAGACACGCACCACATGTACTCAATGGCAGTTCCTTACGTTGACCATCACTGTCTATTGACTGGTTTGCCACAGTTCCTAGAGTGGTCAACTTAAAGAGACTCTACTTTATTTTGTTGTTGTTTTTAATTCAGAAATAACTGTTCATGTGTGAAATTATCTAAGGTTCTTTATATCTTTCTTATAATTGATATAGATTATATTTGTTGTTCCTTATCAAAAATAAAATCAAATCAACTGCTACTTTCTTATGACTAGCAACAGAAATTAGATAGAAAAGTCTTTTTTAGTATCTCCTTTTCTAAAGGAGATAGTGTTATCTGATATCACATATATTGCAAAAACAGCTATTCCAGTAAAATATAGTAAAAAATTGGAGGCTAGATCCTTATCATACAGAGACATAGAATAAGCTTCAGGTTTGCATATTTTGGAAGAAAGCAAAAAGCTAACTCAGGCAGAAAATGACAGTAAAAAGAACTCTGTATCTTTCTTTCCTTCTGTTATTTTTATGGAGTGTCAAATACTCAATGTCAGTGTCTGTTCCTGTTTCCAAATACAAATTCCATACAATCAAGCATCATATGTTAGCTATCATTATCCCTCCTAAAAAAAATACAGAAGTCTACCATTTGATCCTTTGAACTAATTTAAAATAAATCTATAAAAATTGTAAAAAATGTAATCTAATTGTCAAGACTAAAATGTAATAAATAAAAGCTTAATGAAAGTAATTCAAAATGATTTTTTATGGATAGAGGTTTTATTGCAATAAATGCAGATTCTGGATTATTTATAGTCCATTGTTAGACATAACGTTTGAAATGTATCTACAGGTAATGAAACTGAGTGAGATCCTTAGAAAGGATTTGTAGTAATCTTAGTCCCATAGGAAAAAAAATTAACTATTTATTTTTTCTTTCAAGATATATTTTAAGGCTGAAATTGTAGGAGATTAAGACATATTTTATCTGAACCAAGAGGCTAGACATTTTACAGAATTTAAAATTTATTCTAAGTAGCTGCCCCCCAAAAACTCTGCAACAACATGATATGTAAAGAAAAAGAAAGCATTTATAGTTTCTTCCATTTGGTTTTGGCTATAAATCACTAACCTCCATAATACATGCACATTCATATGTATCTACACTCACATTGTTTAAAGTTGCTTAAAATATGAATAAAAAAAGCAACAATAACAACAAAAAAAATCCCAATTGAATGAACAAGACAGTTTATTTAGTGGCAATTGCCAATACAATCAGAGAATAAAAAGCATTGATGTTTCCCAGATGAAACCATATTTGATCTTCGGTGAGGGGGGGAACCTCATCTTACTCCTAAAAATATAAGTAAGGCAAAAATTGATTTGATTTGTTTGGCTGTGTAGTAAGCGTGTTGACAAAATATTAACACTGTAATTAAAAATATCAACAGCCAAGAAACAACTAATTCAAAAGCCTCATGTTGAATGATTTCAAAACAGATTAAAGTTAAAAATAAGCAGGCGAAGAAGTAAAAAGAAGACAATTTAAATATCAAACTAAATGAAGATATTTTTAAAAGGTAACAATTCAAAATGTAAAAAGATTCTTGTCCCTTATTCAATTACACAGAATGTTCTCCAAGTTGTAAATACTATACTGGCATCTGAGGCCTGGCAAATCTTTTTATCTATCTGTTCATTCATATAATAATAGCATGAATTTCTAAATGTCTGGCACATTTAGAAACCTATGTCAATAGGAAGGCTACATGGTTATGACATACACTGACCTGTCCAGAGAGTAAAGCCCCACTCCATCCTTCCCATGTGGCAAATACTAACACAGGAAAAGGAGGAAGCAAGTGGCCCTAGGGTGGTCTACACAAATTGGGAGGGAAAAGTACCTTAAACACAGAATAGTATAAAGGAAATATTCACCTACACTGTGCTTTGAATATTGAGGATAGAATCATTCAGATCAACTGAGTCAAAGTATCGAACTAGTATCAGACTGAGCATTGTTAGTTTGTATGGAATAAATGCTAAGTATGTATGTATGTATCTATGTGTGTATTTAGGTATCAACCTCCAGTGAGAAGTTAGGAAGGGAGGTTCACTAGTAAAGAAAATCAAAAGTTCTCAGGCACAGAGCAGGACCTGTTTAACAGATCAAAATATTTTTAGGGAACACATATTTGGCCACTAAACAAACTTATCAGGTGAATCATTTTGACCTCACGGATGTTAACAACTCATTTCTCCCCAGAGCTATTATACAGACAGTGCCAAAAATATATATACACCGGTGAGGAAAGAAAAAAAAACCTGTATTAAAATTGTAATACTCAATATATACTGATACTAAAAGATGAATACAAGTTACATTTCACTTTTGCTATTGAAAGAGGTGCTCAAAGTAGTTACCATCAGTGCCCAGACACTTCTGATTATGGTGAACTACTTCTTGAGCAATGCTGACCAAAGTGTCCACTTATATCCCTGTTACCAATTTCTTCCCAAAGTGCTGAAGGTATGCTGGGTTTTCCACATTACATCACATCCTGTAAGGGCTCCCATATGTAGAAGTCAAGGGGTGCTAAGTCAAAAGAATGGGGGGTGAAGAGTGAACCACACCTCTTTGTCCTATCCATTGTCCTGCCAATTCTCGTCTAGGTAACTTCACACCTCAGTACACGTAATAATCTTGGGATGAAAATCTTCCATTTTACTGTTTTAAGAATGTGTCATATCCTTGTTCTACCACCTCCTGGTTGACGTGCATGGTGTTTGGTAGGCTTCTGGGGCGAGCAGGTAAACTGTTCCAACACCATAGCAGAAGCAGCAGGACTTGTGGCCGTGCTAGCCCCTTGGGACCTTCCCTTGTGCACACCACACACAGTATCATGTGTCTCAAACTTACCACAAATGCATGCAGCTGTTAAGTGTATTGGAGGTTCTGTTGCATGCTCACACCTCCACCCTTGTTGCTTCCATGTTCTCAGACGTCGGGAAAATTGTTCCCCAACCTTGAGCATAGGTTCTCTTTCTGCTTGAGAGATCTAAAGAGTCACCAGAATGGCATATGAGTTGTGTCTATGAAGGAGGTCAGAAAACTGATCTCCAAAAGAGAATTTATATGTGAGATGTGGCAATAAAGATTCTCTGGATCCAAAGGTCTCTTGATGCTGGAGGCAAAGGTTGTGCTCAAGGTCTGTGGTTTTACAAAGGAAAAGGTGGAGACATTCTGTCTGACCTTCTCCAAGTCTTCTCTATCGGTGCTGATGTTGGATAAGCAGCTTTCGTCTACTCCTTCCTGTTACATGATAATAGAGACCTGAGGTTTGCTCTGGGGAGCTCTTCCCTGAGTTCCTCAGTTCCCTGGCACAGACTGTGTCATGCCTCTTCACTTCTCCTGCCCAAACCCCTTCATCTGGTGACGCTGCACCCTTCATTCAGATTTCAAATACCACCTGAAAAGGGTCTTGTTCTCCTTCAAAAACAACCAAACTGGCTCAGCGCCTGTGGTTCAACGGACTAAGGCACCAGCCATGTACACCTGAGCTGGCGGGTTCGGATCCAGCCCAGCCCACCAAACAACAATGAAGGCTGCAACCAAAACATGGCCGGGCGTTGTGGTGGGCGCCTGCAGTCCCAGCTACTTGGGAGGCGGAGGCAGGAGACTCGCTTGAGCCCTGGAGTTGGAGGCTGCTGTGAGCTGTGATGCCACAGCACTCTATACAGGTTGACAGCTTGAGGCTTTGTCTCAGAAAAACAAAACAAAACAAAACAAAACTTATACCATGTTCTTTGGTTGCCCTGCCTATCGCATGGTGACACTAGCATACAACTGATTAACACCATTTCTTAAGTGAACATCGTACTATGTTGGCACCAAAATCTAATTAAACTTTTGAAAAGCAACACATAGATAATATCTGGTAACATCTGTGTACATTTTTGGCACTGCCAGTATTTCCTCTTCTCCTTGAAACAGGCTTTCTCTCAGATTTTTCTTGGAGTCATGTGGACCTCAGCTCACATATTTTTCCTTCCCCACACTGTCAGGGACCCCAGGATCACTCCACTCCATTCATCCTCCTGCATGGAGCTGTTTTGTGTAGTTTCTAATGTGCATCATCAAGTAGAAACACCTCCAGAAACCACCTCTTTTTATTCCTCTTAATGGATCTGCCGTCACCTAGAAAATAACTCTCTTGAGAGCAGAGATTTCTGCTATCATGAATAGATGCTCTATTAGGTGATCAATAAATGTGTATTGAATAATATCACCGAAAATGTAGGACAGATTTTATTATACAGTAGCCTATCCCAAATCTAACTAATGAAAACATTTGTCAAGATCAAAATGCGTAATGAGAAAAATGAATATTTTACTCCATGTTAACATAACCGTGAATATATATATAACAGACTATGGAGGGGTTGTGTGTAGGACATTCCAAAATGATTGTCTGTTTTTTTTTCTCATTAAGAAACTAAGAAGAATCATTAGCCAGTGTCATTGAGAAAGTTAGTGCTCAGATCCTGAATGAACCAACTGTCTCTATTCTGGTCTGTCGTTTTGTCTTCTTTTCAATGTGTCCCAAAGCATTTTGTTCCCCTTTTGTGCTTTACTATTGGTTTCTTTCATGATTTAGAACCCTTTTTAGCATTACTTATGCCTGATCTTACAATTGATTAAAATAGTCTGTTAAATAAAAAAATGATTCAGCGATACTTGTTAAAGCACAGTGAGGAAAACATTACGCAGAACCATTGCAATAGGTATAGAGACCACTGCAGTGGGCTCTTACACTGGGGAAGAGGGATTAGGCTGAACTCCCAGTACAGCACGGGCAAGTGGGCATTGAAAGCTGTGGAGCAGGGTAGGGGATCAGCAGATGGAAAATGCCTAAGAGGAAATTTCAGGGGGAGGGGCATTTTGACTAAACCAACCTAACAGGATCCTTGCTGAAGGCGGGCCAAGGTGATCAGACACCACTGCAGGAAGAGTGGAGGGTGAAGAATCCAATCCGATATCAGATATAACTAGATATTGAGGATGGAAGGTTCTGACTAAATTGACTTAGCAGAGTTCTTTTGCTAAAACTGCATTGCACAAGGTATTGCAGATGGGCCTAGACAGAGGTTCAGAATTGTGCCTGAAGTCTGGCCACACAAACACTCTTTGTCAGTTTTTTCTGAAGTTTCAAATGTTTATCGATCAATCACTTCCCATGTTTGCTCTACCAATTTACTCCTGCCACCCACTACTATGGACTCTTCTGTTCTAATCTAGCAATTTTTTTTTAATCCAGCTTGCACATTAGGGTCGGAGTTTTTAACAATGATTTTGCCTAAGTTCCATCTCAGACTGTTATATCGGTATCTATGAGGGTGGGGTTTCACTGTGTCTTTTTAAAATCTCCCTAGTCAATTGTAATATGCAACCAAGCTTTAGACCTACTGCTTTCAGCTGAATGGCACACTCAGGGTCTCCCTTCCTCCCCATCACGCTGCAGGAACCATAATGTTTATGTCCTACTCTTCTGGTGCCAATTGCCATATCCGTAGGTATATCCCCCGCTCTAAAGAGCACTCCACCGTGAAGAAACATAGAAACAATGACACACTGTATGGGTGTGTACATGTGTGTGCATCGTTAAATCAAGGTGCTTTATTTCCTAACAACTTACTAATACATCTATTGCTTCCATACATTCATCAATAATGCTATATTTGCAGTAATAGCTGCCTTATCTCCTGGCAAATGGGACATGAAAACAAACAAACAAAAAAGCCTCTTCAAAAAATGCTTCCAGGAAACTCACTGTAGATAAAATATTGAGGGAGGCTTAAGCAGGGATGCTTCATCATAACTGGAATGAATTCTGCTTAACTCACGCCTTGATGAGTAGATAATTGTTTATTGCAATCAGAAGGCTTTTGACACTCCCTCTACTTTTCTGCTTATAAAAAAAGTTTTTTGCTTTTTGTTTTTTTGAGACAGAGTCTCACTCACTCTGTTACCCCAGCTAGAGTGCAGTGGCCTTATCAGAACTCATTACAACCTTGAACTCCTGGGCTGAGGGGATCCTTCTGCCTCAGCCTCCCAGGTAGCTGGTACTACAGGCACATGTCACCACACCTGGCTAATTTTTGTTGCTATTGTTCATTTGTTTGTAGAAACAGGGTCCCATTCTTCCTTAACCTGGTCTCAAACTCCACACTTCAAATGATCCTCCCACTTCAGCCTTGCACAATGCTAGCATAAGAGCACTTAGTGTTTTATCTATTACTATTAGGCTACACACAGGCTACATATATATAACATTAATATATGTAAACATCATGTTATTGCCGATTTTAAAAATGACCACTAATAGTTCAAACAAACAAAAGCAGCTTAAAAAATGTTTTTATTTAATGACACTAACAAAAACATATATAATCTAATAATAAAGGTTATTTAACTGCCTCCCAATCTCTGTGCCCTTCCCTGGGATTACCTAGAGTAGAACAGGGAATGTTCTTCCAAAAAATATTTCCGTGCATTTATGAATGCACACAAATGTATAGCTACTCTGATTATTTTGGACACAGTTTTTGCTTTTGTTTCTTAACTTAGCCCCATGTGTTATCTGCAATTTCTATCACTCAAATGCCATGATGTTGAGATGTTCTCTGCTGTTAAACCCTTACAGAACTCATTGTCAAAGTGTAATATAAGACATGCCAAGAGCCTGTAACAGAAGTGTAACTTGAGAGAAGATATTAAAGAGAAACAGTAAAATATGTCACCACTTTGCTTCTTTAGGAGATGACTAAATGTTAATAATAAAACATGGGTTGTTCTGATGCTAGGAGGAGGGTACTGATGGGATTAAGTGGAAAAATAATTTCCACGAAGGGTCTTTGGGAACTAGGATTAAAGCAAAACCCTGATAGTTCCGTTTCGTTGTTTTCCTAAGATTACCTGAGCAGGATCCTACCTGGCCTTCTCTGTATTCCTCTAGAAGGATGGGATAAAAACCAGGGCTATTAGTGGGGGCAGGGGAGGAGGAAGGAGTGATATTCCTCATGGCAATAACACAAATAAGTGGCATTTTCTCAGTGTGTGGCCCATGAATCATTGATTTATAAATGACATTTCGTGCTTATTTGGAATGAATATTTCTGGGCCCTCATCCAGGAACACTGAATCAGAATATCTGGGGTGAGCTTAGAAATCTTCATTTTAAAAGTGCTTGAGATGATTTTAAAGCATAGGAAAGCTAAAAACAGTTAAGGTGTTTCTCAGACACCTCTTGCTTCATCAGTGGCTCCACGCCACCCTGGATTGGTACACACTGCATCAGTTCTTCAGGAAAGACCTTAATAAAATGAGATTGAGGCACATGAAGCAAATGCCAAAAAGCAAATTAACTGACATCTCTGTAACCTGCTCATTTGATGGGAACTACTTGACAATGATCAACTAAATGAATATCTACTAAGTACACAGTCCAGGAGAGGCAATTCTGGAAACTCAAAATTAAGTGTGGAATATCTGACCGTAAGGGGTTTACAATCTGATAGGAGGCAAAAAACTATACACAAATGTTATTTAAGGAAAAATAAATTCATCACCATAATTATTTGGGCAATGCTTTGGACTTTTCAACTTTAGCTACAGGGATAGAAATTCTGAATTGAGTCTTTTAACTTTTACATAAGATTTTCCATTAAATATCCTGAGTGTGGGATCATAATATACTCTGAATTTTTTAGTCTCTAGTCTAAAAATTCCCACCAAGGCACCTAATGCACCAATATACTATATTGTGGACTTTCAATATATATCCATTTTCAAATAGCCGATATTATTTTCTCAAAATATTAAAAGATTTCAGAAAGTCTATGAATTTGAAATGTTCTACTGTTTTTGTATTCAAAAGTAATACAAACCGCATGTTAATTTTCTCATTCTTAGTCACAAATTGAGAGTAATCTATAGTAGGATATTAAAGTTGGCTTAAAGTCAGTCCCTGTTCTCATGGACTACAGCCCAAGAAATAAGAAAGATATAAAAATAAATCATGCGCCCTAATTTGGGGTTTGGAAAATATGCATATGATTGCTGTATAGAATATATATTGTCCCCTTTGCCTGGCAAATAGTGATGATTTCAGAATTCATGAAACAGATGAAATTTCTACACAGCAAATAGTTATATATAAGATGAGTGGAGAGGAACATTTATTTAAAAGCAACCTAGTTACGGGTAGGCAATAGCTAAGGTAAAGAACCTTATTTTAGTAGTAGAGAGGTAGAGGGCCTTGTAATGATCTGCCCAGTGAAAGGAATGTGCTCCTTAAATAGTCACTATCTGACACGCTTTCTCCATTTCATAACTAGATTAACTGTGACACAATAGGATTCAGGGCAAAGATGAGGGAAGGAAGAGGAGCTCTCAACACAGGACAGAAATAGAGTACACCACGGGCTTGCCCACCAACTAGATATGTCATTGGTGCAGGAAAGCTCCCATCAAAGCATGTTCAGTGTAGAATCCTGGGACACCTTCATTTGTCACCAGTTCCCTCTCTCAGCTGTGGCAGGAGTCTCAGATGCTAATTGCCACCACAGATTCCTAGATTTACACGCTACACCCTAAGCCATAATTCTAAGGGAAACCGAGCAGATTGGGGAAGACAGACCTCTTCATTCCCGCCGTGAGAGACAGATAAGCAAACCAAAAGCGAACCTGACAACTTTCCCTTTAATTGACTTAAATTAGAAATTCCTCCAACTTCCAAACTGTTTTCTGATTAAGTTTGATATGAATGATGGCCCATATTGTACATGGTTGAGAGGTAGGTTTTCTAAAATAATAATGAAGCAGAAATGTGATCTAGTTTTGTGGAGGAGTAATCCATGCTATTCAGATGACATCCTTCAAGGTTTATGGAGGTGGTGGTGATTAGTTTATTTTAGGTTTTAAAATAAAGATAAATCCTCCTCAATAAGCCTTCCAAAACTAAGGCTCATCTTAAAATTAATATTAATGAGATTTTATTTTTGTCAACTTTAAAAATTAATATGTGCTCATGAGAAAATATTTGGAATATAGAAAATAGAGTATCCATAGTATCAGTCATAGTCACTGATAAAATTAACATTTTGGAATGATTGCTTCTTTCCTTCTTCGTGTTTTAATCTATCTACGGTTTTGAGATAAAATTAAAGTAGGCCAGTACAGTTAACCCTTGAACAACATAGGTGTGAACTGCCTGGGTCCACTTATATGTAGATTCTTTTTTTTCTTAAAAGTTACAAGTGTGGCTTCCTCTCTGGCCTGCCCTCCTTCCTTCTCTACCTGATCTGCCCCTGGCATCCTTGAAACAGCAAAACCGACCTCTCCTCTTCTTCTTCCTCCTCAGCCTTCTCAACATGAAGACTCTAAGCAGAGATTAAGACCTTTATAAAGATCCACTTCCACTTAATAAACAATAAATATAGTTTCTCTTCTCTATGATTTCCTTAATACTTTATTGTGAGAATACATTATATAATTTATAGGCCATACAAAATATGTGTTAATCAACAATGTATGTTATTAGGCTTCTGGTCAATAGTAAGATATTAGTTAAGTTTTTGGAAAGGAGGTTGGTGCTGCTAACCCTTGTATTGTTCAGGATCAACGGTGTATATCCTTTTATGTGACACAAAATATGCATGTTTCCATGACATTATAATAGTATGCAAAGATATATTTAATTCTTGGATGTATTTCTTTATTTAAAGCATGCCTTAAGTTATAATATTCATCCATTTCCTTCCTTTCAATCATAGGTACTATTTCCAAGTGTTCAGTATTTTGGTTTTTTGTTTGTGTGTTTGTTTATTTGTTTTTGATACAGTCTCAAGCTGTCACCTTGGGTAGAGTGCCATGATGTCATAGCTCACAGAAACCTCCAACTCAGCCTCAAGGAATCCTCTTGCCTAAGTTTTTCTATTTTTAGTAGAGACTGAGATCTTCCTTTTTTCTCAGGATGGTCTTGGACTCATGAACTCAAGCAACTCACCGCCTCAGTTTCAGATAGCATTCAAGAAGAATGGACCCTGGGCCCCTTTCTATGTCTATGTAAGTTGATTCTACAACAGAATGGAAATATCTCGGGGCCCTTCACACTCATTCTCTTCCATGCATCTCTAAACACACACTAAGGGCAAAGGAACAACTTAATGGCACCATCCAAAGCCTTGAATTTCATGTTAAAGTGTGCTCAGATTAGAGAGATTGGTTTGAAACTCTGGAGAAAAAGAAAATATTTAAGATATGATAGATATAGGTCACATATGAAACCTCTGATTAAGGCAATATTTGTGTTTCAAAGTAAGCTCAGCAGAGATTAATAAGTAAATAAATTAATTAAATGTTTTTATTTTCTTTATAGGATAGAATATTGAAAATTTAATGAAACCAGTTTTGCACATCCTTCTCTCTTCACCAACCCTTTATTGTGGTCATTTTTTTTTAACAGAGATTTCAAAAGTGTTAACTTTTATTGTTTTTGCAAGTGATGAGGAAGGGAGAGTGCCTATCAACAAAAATAACTAAAATAATAATATAGATCAAGGTGTACTTTCATACGTAGATAATAGAAAAGGAAGTGTATGCATCACCAGTCCTATATAAGGTGAATTTTTCTTTTAAAAAAATGAATGTTTTATCCAATGTCTGTTTTAGCAAACAATGTTTTAGCAGATGTACTTCTGGGCAGAAATTGAAATAACCGAATAAGAAATTACACCCAGAAATTCTACTTTTCTTTGGCTCGGCACCTGTGGCTCAATGGGCTAAGGCACCAGCCACGTACACCTGAGCTGGGGGGTTCGAATCCAGCCCGGGCCCGCCAAACAACAATGACAGCTGCAACCAAAAAAATGGCTGGGCATTGTGGCGGGTACCTGTGGTCCCAGCTACTTGGGAGGCGGAGGCAAGAGACTCGCTTGAGCCCAGGAATTGGAGGTTGCTGTGAGCTGTGATGCCACAGCACTCTACCCAGGGTGACAGCTTAAGGCTCTGTCTCAAAAAAAAAAAAGAAATTCTACTTTTTTCCAGCTCATATTAAAATAAGATAAAATGAAACCATACTAAGACTCAAAATAAATTTGAACTGTAAATATAATATAAACTATTAGCAATATTATTTTTCCCCACTAAGAGTGAATAAGTGGAATGTATTTCTCTCTCAAGATCATCTCTTACCTGTATTGTTTCCACAAGGGATTTTTATTTTAATTTATTTTCAGTATTCTGACCTTAGTTACCTTGACTGCAAGGTAACTAAGGCTAATAATTCTTAGTACTTTGCATTGTTGTAAGGATTACAAGAGATATGTGTAAATTAAATACTATAATGCCTATCATTTGGTGGATCCTCATTAACATGTATTTCTATCAGGTTGTATGTGCCATAAATAACGTTTGGCATAATCCACAATTTTTCAGTCTTGGAATTGGAGCAGTGGGAACTACCTGCTGTTCAATCATTTGAGAGGAAATGACAAAACTTAAGAAAGACAGTTTCAATTTTGAAAGCTTCAGGGCATCACTTGATTTATTTTCCTCAACAATGACCCTTTTTAAAAAAATACAGGATCAATCCAGTGAGACGCAGAAGAGAATCTCTCTTCTGATCACTGATGAAGGAAAATGTTAGCTGTGCTTTTTAAACACATGTGGCTAGCAGAGAGAATACAGAAAGGTATTTTAGGATCTATAGAAAAGGAACAAAGTAGAATGTTTGAGGAAAATGCAGAGGGACCTAATAAGGGTGCCTCACAAATCAAGCCTTTGTTAGGTGTCTGTGTGACTGTTCCGCTGTCAGCATTTGTTTAGCTAACAACTCTAACTTGTTAAAATTTTAACTACAGCTTCTTCTGCTTCATTTCAAAGGATTCATAATGTTCCCTGTATTATTTGTTTTCTGTACTTAAAAAGGTGATTTCACATGAGTGTTTCCTATTATTTAACAGCAGTGGGCAGTTATTCAACTGTCTGTCTGCACTGCCCTCCAGTTTAGCTGACTGTTCTTCTCGCAGATGACCTATGTCTTTTTTTAAACTTGACATTCTAAACTTCATCCAGGATAAGGGCAGCAAACAAGTAATGAGAATGTAGACAGGAGGTGGGGAAGAGAATACCATTTAGAGGGAATATAGTGAAATTATTGAACTAGTTGATAATTTCCACATTTGGCTAAGAAATTTAGCTACATTTTCTTACTCAAGAGTCATTCACATCCTTGACGAGAGAAATTATTTTCACATCTATTTTGCTAAACTGAGTCTAAAGTAAAGTAAAGTAACTTACTGGTAGGTAAATAACATGGTAAAGTAACTTACTCAATGTTTACAACTGGTGTGCTTCCCATAAACTCTGGCTTCTCTATAAAAATAAGACAACTTTATAAAGTTTCATGAAATAATCTGTAAGGTTTTTCCATTTTACAGAGCAGTGCACCAAAATTCAAGGAAGTTAATTGCTTGTGCAAGTTCATGTAAATGATATGAAAGGATTTTTCACAAAATTTGATCTAAAATATATTTCATAGTTCTTGACTTTAGTTCTTTATATTTCATAGTTCTTTTCTTTGTATCGTCTTTGATACTTATCTGTTCATGGGTATTGCAAGTGATATAAAAATTAACAAAAGTAGGTATTTTCCTCGAAATGCTGACTGTCTATCATCAGAGAGAAATTTGATATTACAAAAATGTCTGGGGTAAAATGTAGGTAGTGCTTGATAATGGTCACCAGATAAGAACAGCAGATAACTATGGAATGAAGTGAGAAAAGAGGGATATGAGAAAATTGGATGGGAAATGAATAGGCCTCCAACCACTCTCTAAAATAGTGCGATTCAGTAAAAAGATCTGTATTACCAACTATGAAATCAATGTCAAGGAGTTTATCCTACAGCCATTCTAAAAGAATGATGCTCTTAATTTGGCCTATAGCGATGAAATATGTTAATACTCTGATCTCCATCTATTCAGAAAATTGGATAATGTTGATTGTAATTGTACTAAAATTTACCCAGGCTTCAGATGAAAAAAATAAAAGATTTCCTAAGAAATTTTGAAATAAAAAAATAAATTGAGTTGGTTCTTAATATACTTTATATTTTTAACTACTTGGGAAAACCTTTAAAATAATTTGCATATTATATTCCTTTCAATATAGAAACTACATTTGAAAAAATGTTAATGACATGAAACTCCAAGAAGTAAGCTTTTACTGGTCCTCTAGTTGTTAATAGGACTTTTTCTTTCTACTTGTGCTAACTTGTTATTAATTGTTGAAAAAATATAATTTGGCTATAGTTTTTCAACCCTCTGTTTAATCTGTATTTCTTATACTTTCATGCTTTATTTGTCTGTAAAGTTTCTGAAACCATTTTTTTTCTTTTGGGATTCATTTTAATTTTTAACATCTAGATCCCAGTGTTATGCATTATGGTAATGCCAAGGGAAATTTATGCATTTTCTCCTCAATGTCAGCTGTGAACTATACGATACACTAGTTATAGACTAAACAAAATACACATCAGCTATGCTTTGTAAATAATGAAAGTCATCATTGTAATTAAAGACTGGCTCAGTCATGAAGGCACTGAATTTAAGTTTAAAGAGTAAATGAGGAACTCTGTCAATATTTAACTTTAATTTCCTGGCAAGCAGAATTATTGGAAGTAGCTTTTAAAACTTTGTTGGAGAAGAGTAAATTTGGACCCTCCTTATCTTGGGGAAAGAGAGATAAACACTTGAGAAAAAAAAAATTGCATAGGGAAGGAGAAAGAGGATGAAAAAGAAGATCCCATATCAAAAATATTTGAAACCTAGAAAGCCACAAATGATGGATGTAGCAATGGATTGAGGAGAGAGAAAATGATTACTTGGTATTCTTTAGTCTTGGGAGAAATAATGCTGTTTGTGTTATTTGATAAGATGCTTTGCAAAAAATATCAAGTAATATTCCAAACATAATGTGAATGTGTCTTCCAAGTTTTTTGTAGGTGTCCAAAGGAGCCAGTGGCTCAAAGGAGTAGGTCGCTGGCCCCATATGACGAAGGTCATGGGTTCAAACCCAGCCTCTGCCAAATACCGCAAGAAAAAAAAAGACAACAAGAAGCATGAGAAGAATGGTATTTAGGATGTACCTACCTATTCCAGAACTTTACATCTCTGCTCATTGCATGAGGTAGATACAGCCAAGAGAACTGAGGTGCAGAGATCTCTGACAAATTACTCAAGGTCATAGAGCTAACATGCAAGGGGTAAAGAATAGCATCTAGTAAATCAGAGGCATAAAACCATGGTTTTCTATTACACTACTTTGCCCTAATGTCTGATTTTTCCATCAGTTTACCATCTTCCCCACTCTATCATATAAAGACTGAAATGCTTACATCACACAGGTCAGACATTGACAAAACACTGAAAAACATAAATACACTCACATCTGTCTCCAATAGTCAATCAACAAATGCACCAATCAAACAGGGTACTTTAGGGGCTTGGAAAAAAAAATAACAATCAGTGCTGAGGAATGGGTGGCGCAGTGTCTATCCAAAAGCTCTCCCGAGGGGGTGGGGGGGACTAAAGAACAAGGTAGCCCAACCTAAAAGATAAATCTCCATTTGGGGCACAGAAAGTCATATGAACGGCCCTGACCCTATTGTATATTTGGCTCATTTAATAAACCTCTTTAGGCCAAGTTCTGAGAATTTGGTTTTCAACAAACTTGATTACATTGTTTTAGGGCAAATGTGGAAAGTCATTTCTCTTGATACTTAGAATCACTTGCTTTAGAATTTCATTTGCACAGAGGCTTTTTTTTAGCCCTTCTACTAAAAGCAGCATTCCTGAGAAAGGCCTATATTTTCATCACAGACAAAAAAAAAAAAAAAATGACATTTCTGGGCCTTCAGGGTGGACGGCCCCGAGACTTACCTACTATGGTAAAGGTTAACAACCCTGTGTAAAACTTTGTCCATTGCACTTTCACAGTGCAAAAAAATATATCAGGTATTTTTTTCCTATTTGGAAAGATTTTTAAAAGTTCTGACATGATAAATTAGTGGCTATATCATCAAAACAATAGTACAGCCAATAACTTATTATCATGTTGTTTAGCTGGTTATATTTAGATAACTTTCCACCTCTAATCCAATGCATTACATTAAGTTTTGAGGTTTTTTAATTCAAATTTTGCTTCTCCACCAAAGACTACCTGCACTGTGAAGTCCCCTCAGAAGTGGGATTGGGAAAGTAGAAGGCAGAGAAATTGTTTTTCATGTACAATCTCATACTTAAAGCTGACTTTTCACTTTGGAAAGAGAAAGACAGTTTGGAAACCACTGCTTTATTATAGTATCCCATTTTAGATATCAAAGAGATACATATTATATAATATAATATTATATTATGTTTTATTACATATTATATAATATGTAATATTTTATAATCATATTATATAATATTTTATTATATACATTTTTGTCTTTTGATCTTTAGGCACAAAACCACTATACTCTTTTTGCTCTTTTCTAATAATATTTTTCTTATAAAATCTGAGGCTTTATATGTCCAGTTTAGACTTATTAGTTAGAACATGTTTTTTCACAGTTACACTTTTGCTACTGAACTGCTTTGTGAGATTATGCCCAAAATTTTGCATTGACCTATATTATTTTTTTAAACTTTTATTTTGCACAAACTAGGTGCCTCTCCTCAGAGCAGGTATGCAGGAAATAGGTGTACCATAATCCATAAATGATTTTGAACAATTTCAATTACTGTTGTTTGTCAACAATTGGAAATGGCTGATGTTGCAGCTGCCACTAAATGCTTGGTTGCTTCAGGAATTTTTTTTTTAGATGGTATTAACTTAATGACAAACTTTATAGCTATCTATAGTATTTAAATATGTATGCACACCAGCGGTATCACCATTATGACATTCAGGCTTATTTTTCAAGGAATGGAAATTTTTAGATTAATTTTAATAGGAATTAATGGATCCTTAAATAAATTGTTGTCGACAAGCAACCCTTTCTGAATCAAGTATTCTCAGGTTGCTGTTTGTTCCTGGGAGCAATGTCTGTATATATTTATACCAATAGCTCTTTAACTGATTCATACTTTATTTAAAGAGTCAGCTTTATGTCAAGTTGAGGAGATTTTTAAAAATTTGTTGAGTGCTCCTATAGGCAAGACACTATACTAGGCACTTGACACCTTTTCTATCAAATCCTTCAGTATCGCTGCAGAACAGAAACTATTGTCTGTATTTTGTACAAAAGAAACTGAAGAATAGCAAAGGCTACAGCACCACAGCAGGACGCGTGGAGATGGTGACTGGTGCAAAGGACATACAGAGAGAATTATTACTTATTACTTATCTGCTATGTGGCAGGCACTTCAGAAGGGGCCTATCATTTAATCTCTCTAACCCTGCATGAACAGACATGCTTTTAATTAAAGTTAATTTACTTCCATTCTTTTTTTTTTATACCTAGACAATTCAATAGATAATTACCATCATATGCTATTTTGTTGTGTTATTATAATCTAACAACATGGCAAAGATGTGGGAGGGAAAGAATGTCACATCGTTCTTAACAGAGATATCTTTTGAATTATTAACAATTGTGACTTTTATAGCTGATCACTTCAGCATTTGAAAACTTTTTATTACTTGCAATAGTACATCATAAACAGACATTTTGGAAGGACCCTCTAGGCCCACAAGAGTGCTTCAAGTGAATTGAAAAAATATACATATTTGCATGTATCCTAAATCTCTCTAATTTAGGTGACAGAAAAATTGTCAAGGCAGATGTAAAGTCAACCACATACTGACTGATGATGATGGCCTCTGTCAGAAATATGCTCCTAATTCAGAGTCTAAACCCATGGGAATTTTAAATTGTCGTTGTTCTATTTTACAAAATTTCAGATTTTAGGCCTTCAGCTAAGGAAAGAATCATTCCCTGTTTATTTACAGGAAGTCAATTCAGTTTCCTCCATTGGTAGCTTGGATATGGCCTCAACCAGAGTTCCAGTTGTGGCACTCAGTTACCATGTCGAACTTGAATAGTAGTCTCAGGGGTGAGAGGTTAGAGCTTCATCAATATTAGGCAATCTTGCCATCATATTTATTCAATTTTATTAAACATGGTGAAAGCTGTATGTTTTGGCTTCCTTGTTTCCTTTCCTTATTATAAACCATACTCTTTACCATACAGACTTTATATGCATACAACTGTAAACACTGGTCTGCAAAGAGACTCCACTTAAACTAAATGTTTTTATGCATAAAAGTGTTTTTTGGTTAATCTCCAGTGCTGTGACAGCCAGAGAATATTCTTAATCTCTTCTAAATGGACGAATGAGACTACTACTTCAGAAAGAGCCAAGTTTGCTGGATGAATATGTTGAGCCTCAAACTAACATGTTAGTACCATGGGGCAGGCATCGCGATGTTTCTTTTTTAAATTCTTATATAACCTTTAGAAATTATTTCTGAGGTCAGTATCAATATGCCTTCTTATCAATTTTTGTAAAATTTATGTGATTAAATACACCTTGAGTAATAGAGGTACTGGAAATTGAATACTTTTTAGGTAGTGCCAGAAACAAGTCTTCCTAGTTTATATAGTAAACTGGGAAGATGGTAAACTTCATTACATCTTCTTTTATTTACAGTCATCTCTCAGCCCAGCCATGCCTAAACCATTCAGGGAAATAGTCATTTGCCATCAAATACATTCTTTGAATTTATAGCCCACACAGTACCTCTTTTCATTTTTCAGCTTCTCTATTTTTGTTTCTTTCTCTCTTTCCTCTTATGCGTCCGTAGTATAAATTTCAGATTATGAAAATCACCCAAAGTCATACTCAAAGATAGAATTCACTTTAAATAGGTAAAGGAAGGAGAAAAGTGACTAGAAAAAAATATATTTGTTTTTCTTTTCTCTTTCTGGTGCAAAGCATGCTGCTATGTCAGGAGAGGGTACATGTCTTCCTGTGCAACATGAGGTTCAAGGGGTCTGCAGGATGGTGAAGCTCATTCATGGATATACTCAACTCTCACAAAGACTTGGGCCTCACATTTAAAACCAACAGGCAGAGTAGAAAATTTATAACAAAAATAAACAATAGAAAATAAACATCTATATTCACTGGTGACACTGTAAACAAGGGCTATCAACCATAGTATTTAATAAATGTATGTCCCTGTATTCCATACATATCTGTATAGATGTGTACATGTTTGTGTATATACATGTATATAATTTTGACTTTGTCCTATCTATTATCTTATGTGCTCAAAAATTAGATTTTAAAAATTGTTTTAGATTATTACATTACAAGGCTTATAACGTTTTCTTGGTCAATTTTTCTCAGATATTTATGTTATTTTAATTTTTATGCACTATTTATGTTATGAAAATCAAATATAATTGTCCACATATAATCACATATCTAGTAGATTACTAGATAAAAAATGTACAAGGTCAAATATTGAAATAAAAGAAATATTATAAATATCTCCTGTCACATTGTCAAAAAAATTTTTAGAGAAGTTCAATCAATTCACACTTTCAGCAGCAAAATGTGCATGAGGCCATTTATCCATAAAACTCCAAGCAATTTATAAAGTGCTAGTTAAATAAGAAAGAAATGGCATACTGTTATCTTCATTTACATTGTTATGGAAGTTTATTACAGATTTCACAAGTTTATTGAACATTTATATTAGCCATTTAGAAACTCTTCCATTAAAATCCTTGCCTATTTTACTATTGGAAGATTAGTACTGAATTACCTAATGCTTCAATTTAGAGCATTATTTCTGTTATTAATTTGCATTTTTCCATGTGTGTGATTTCTGCTAATATTACATTTTAAGAATATTTTCCCTCTACCTAAATATGATATTTCTTAATAATCATCACTATTATCAATGGCTATTGTTGTTCCCAAATGCATGGCTTGTCTGTGTTTATAAGTTTCCATAGATGCCATCCTTTTTACATTTACAGTTTTAATCAGGTAAAGGATCATGAAAGCAAAATGTAACTTGATCCAATAAGTTTCCTCTAAGTTGTAGAAATCTTTAATATTTGTTGGGCCACCTATCAGCATTTCACTGATTGTGAGAGCTCTGCCCCCCATTTTAAAATAATATTTTTGTATATGCTAAAATAAGCACAACACTTTTTTTTGTTCTATTGACTAAAATTTCATGTATTATTTCCAAATTTTAAAAATCATTTTCACCTTACAGTTTGTTCTTACAAGAAACTTTAAGGGCCTTATTTAGAATACCTTCAATATTTGTTTAAAAGATTCTATTTACTGCAATACTTTGCCAATTTCCAAAGAAACCATTGAAATTTTGAAGTCTCCATAAATTAATGCATAAATATTAAAATATTATGGATGTCACATACTCTTTTTCAGAAAGATTCATGCTCTCTCCATTTGAACATATGTTTTTCTGCATTCTTTGCTTAGACCTGAAACAATTCACATATGTTCTGTTGCTCAAATTTTGCCATGAGTACTCTTAAATAATTTACATAATTCATTGATAGTCCAAGTATGTTTCATCATATTGGAAAAATAGAAAATGTTTTTTATGAAGATGAATTTATCTCTGATGAATTTACTGAGCCACTACTTATTTGAAAAGATTTCTTTGAAGATTATTTTCCTGTGAGTATATTTTGGAGTATTTTGCTTTCCCATTACATAAACTAATACATTTATAAAACCAAAACTCAAAATTATTGAATAGACAACGGGTAAATGATCAAATCTGTTAATAAATTCTACTTTTACAGAAATGATCAGAATTTCCAACATATTTATATTCTAGTCACTAGTTCTCTTTAATTATTTTGAAATACCTGTGCAGTGCAGGTGTTCTTCAAATATTGCATTTAACTTCTGGGGTTTGTAGGCCCCCCAAAACATCCTGGTTTGTATACTTTGTGTACATATACCTGATCCCCTTCCATAGAAGAGTGGATCTTTAAAAATAAAATTATCAAAGGAAAATTGTTTGTCCTCAATTACTGAAATGTCCGAAGAATATTTTTTACCCTAAAAACTAAGTTTGTCCATTAGTTTGCAATCAGCTTTATTTTTTATAAATTATTCATGAGGAAAGGCAATTGTCTTTTTAGATTACATGTTATTACTAAATAATGTAATTTCATTGTTCCAATGTATTATTGGATTGTTATTAGATTACTAAATTAACTGATAATAAAATAGTATTGTATTCTTAAGTTTATTTTCCTTAAGCATGGTACTTTTTGCTTGGAGTTTTATGGATAAATGGCCTCATGCACATTTTGCTGCTGAAAGTGTGAATTGATTGAACGTCTCTAAAAATTTTGGATATAATTTCCATCTAGTAGTTACCATTTGTGTTCTCTTTAATGATAAAAGTCTAATCTAGTGCAACTTTGCTGTCACATTAACATATTAGAAGAGAGGATAATTGTTAATTTCAGTTAGGGTTAGGTAAAAGAGAATTATACTTTATGATGCATAGTTAAATATAAACCAATAATTTACCTAGACACCTCATAAGTCAAAAGTAGCAAAAGAATGCCTACTGGTTTTATTTATGTAATAAATTATAGGAAGATGTAGTGATGGCATGGTGACTGACCATAATAAAGACCATTTCATTTTCTTCTGAAAAGAGGCTAGAAAAACTTATTCTGGATCTATTGTGAATCCAATTGGCCTGTGTTATATTTTTCCTCTCACCTTCTACATGGTAAGTCACTCTAGTGATTCAAAATAGGGAATAGTTGTCTAGAAAAGGGCATTCAAATCACAACAGCTAGACTTTTTTTTATATTGATGACTGTTATTCATAACTTAGAAAAAGTAATATTTCATTTCTTTCACGCATTATTTATTTGACATGATTTTCAATCACATTGTCATTTAGGTCATGATCTACTAGACTCAATATAATACCTGTTAGTGTTCTAAACTTAGTCAAGACTAAAGATGTTTTTTCCTTCATTTTTTATCCTGTATTTTGTTTCTTGTGCCTGCAAATTCCTGCCTCATACAATCAAGAATAACTTAATGAATATTTTTTATATTGTGGAAATTAAAGTGCCACCTAAAACAGTTTTGAGTCTATTGTTATAGAGTTCATTTCCTGGTGGGGAGAGTAGGCCAATCAAGCTTTTCAAAATTCATTTGTTCCTCATCAAGTGGTATAACAATTTTCGGAATTTTCCATACTTCTGCTGAGCTTTTGCTTGAAGACAGAAATGTCATATTTACCTAAATTATTTTCACTCCCAGAGTTTGCATTGCTGAGGGATGACAGAGTTGTTGGTGTAGCCTTTAGATAAGTTCTTGGAATGACTAAACAAGGTAAATATTGTTTTGATTGTTTATTAATTTCCCAGAGGGAACATTGTAGGCCTATGTGCTCTGCAATGTCAAATTCATTTTACTTTGTTTGAGATAAAAATAGACACATACAATCTTGAAACAGAAAAACAATAATCTTAAAAAGAATAGAAAGTTGGTGGACTCACACCAAGTTCTAAGTTGAAGTTTTCTTCAAAATTTAGTCCAATAGTTATCAAGACAAGGTGGTACTGGAATAAAGATTGACTTACGGAAAAATGAAATAAAATTTAGATTCCATAAATTAACATATATATCTCTGTTGAATTGATTTTCAACAAAGGTGCCTTGTCTGTTCAATGAGGAATGATACTTTTCTCAATAAATGATAAATGGTGCTGAGGCAATTTGATAGCCACATGCACTAGAGTAAATTTGGACACAATATACAAAACTGACCCCAAATGTAACAAAGATCTAAATGTTTGAGCCATAAAACTCTTAGAAGGAAAGGTTAGTGTAAAACTTTATAATATCAAAAAAAAACTTTATATCATATTTTGATACTCTTAGATAATTGAACTCTTAGATAATGATACCAAGAACACAAGCAATAAATTATAATAAAAAGACAAATTGGACTCTGTCAAAATTGACAATGTTTACACTTCAAAACATACTATTAGGAAAATTAAAAAACAATCCACAAAACAAAATAAAGTACAGTAGAAACTCCACAATTGACCACCTCTCTACATTGACCACCTCCTTAAATTGGCCTAACTTTCATAGACTGGATGTACACCAGTATGTATCAGTATAGTAGTATGTATTAGTATAGTAGGCCTATTTCCTTATGTTGACACTTCCAAGTGGTGACCATTTTGTTATAGTCCCTTGGGTGATTCTTTTGTATTTGCAAATCACATATGTGATAAGGATATTACTTATATCCAGTGTACACAAAGTATTTACAATTAAATAAATGAAGAAGAGAAATAATTAAAAATTGTGCTAAGGATCTTAAGATATGTCTCTAGAGAAGATATGCAAATGGGAAGGAATCATACAAAAAAAGACACTCAATATTATGGGCTTTCAGGGACATGCAAATCAAAACTCATTGAGAAACTTGGATGACTAAAATAAAAAAGGTATATAATAAACAAGTGTTAGAATGTGGAGAAACAAGAATTGTAAAAACTGCTATTGCGAATCTAAAATGGTGCAGCTTCTGAAAAACAGTTTGGCAGGTCTTCAAATAATAAAACATAATTACTATGTGACCTCATAATATTACTCCTGATTATACACCCAGAATAAATGAAAATATAGCCTCACAAAAAATTGAATATGTTTAATGTCACGTTTTTCAAAATACACAAAAGGGTGAAAACAACTCAAATGTCCATTAAAAGATGAATGAATAAACAAAACGGATATATACACACAATGGTGTAGTAGTCAGCCATAAAAAAGGAATGAAGTACTACTGTGCTTTAAATATTTCTCTTCTACAAAAGTAGAAGAAATGTAACTACCAATGTGATAATATTGAAAGATGAGGCCTTTCAGAAGTGATTGGGTCTTGAGGGCTCTTCATGAATGGATTCATGAAATTCCATGAGAGTGGAAATGGTGACTTTATAAAAAGAGGAAGACAGAACTGTGCTAGCAAGTTACCAAACCCAGCCCCCTCACCATATAATCCCTTGTGTTTCCTGTGGACTCTACATAGAGTCTGCACCAAAAAGAAGGCTGTTACCAGACTCAGCCTCTTGACTTTGGACTTTCCAGTCAGCCACCATAACACTAAGAAATAAATTCCTTTTCTTCATAAATTACCTAGTTTCAGATATTCTGTTATAAGCAACAGGAAATGAACTGAGATAAATATTCACACATACTGTAATGTGAATGAACCTTGAAAATACTATGCCAAATGGAAGAATCCATTCCTGTGGAATGTCCAGAAGAGGAAAAAAATCTGTAAGACAGAAAGTAGATTAGTGGTTTCTTAGGGAATGAGCAGACAGGGAAAAAAGGGTGACAGTTAAGGGACATAGAATTTTTAAGGTGATGTCAGCAACATAGCACGGAAGGAGTCAACAGTTTTTGTTCTATAAAAATCAATAATTAGGCAGATATCCACAAATGAAAATAGCCTTATAAGAGCTCAAGAGTCCATTTAAGAACCTAGAGTAACATGATAGAGCATAAAAGGGAAAACAATTACATACAAGATTGCTGAGGAGATCAGCTTAGTGAAAACAGCTAGGATGATAGAGAAAGGCAGTGGTTATCTGTAGTAATCATATGGTGGGTGCCATCACAGTTCTCAGAAACCTACTCTGTGGATGACCCTAGTAATCACTGTTGCTGAGGACTTCAGCAGCACCATGGCAGCCATGAACTTCCCACAGCTTTCACAGTGAAGGGGATCTCATATGTTTGTTAGCACCAACCCTAGTGGTCTGTTTCATGGAGGACATTGTCTCCTTTTATCAATGATGTAAGGAACAGCCATAGCAGCTGTGGACCCATAAGAGGGAAACACAGCTATATCCCACCTCTGAAAGAGTTACAGCTGTGCTTCTCTAGGACTAGATCTGTTGCCCCCATCCCAGAGCTGAGGTTGCTCTCTGACCCCCTCCACTTTAGATCTCAGCTCTATAACTTATCTGTTCATGACCATGCTACAGACCAAGCTCCACAACTTCTCTGTGGGCACCCTGTCCAGGACAGTACAGCCACCATATGATGAGCTAACCAGTACTCCTGGCCTCAAAGCCACTATCACTCCATGCTCAGCCATAGTCAGGTTCTTGGCTCTATGGGTGCTCCACAGTACATGATGCTCATTAGTTATCATAAAGACAACTCCAAGAGCACTTAAACTAGACACATTATAATAAAACTGTTGAAAATCAAAGAGAGAGAAATTTTAAAGTAGCAAGAGAAAAGAAACATCTCATACCAGGAAAGCTCCATAGGCTCTTAGAAAACTTCTCAGAATACTTACAGGCCAGGAGATGGGGGATGATATATTCAGTGTGCTAAAAGAAAAAGAAGAGAGAAAGAAAAGAACAAACAAACAAACAAACAAAAAAGGACTTCCAACTAAGAAAACTTAACCTGAAAAGTTGTCCTTGAGAAATAAAGGAGAGATAAAGATTATCTCAAACAAAAGCTGAAGGAGTTCATCACCACTAGACCTGCCTAACAAGAAATGCTAACCAGAGTTCTTCAAATGAAGTGAAAGGATACTTATTAGTAACATTAAGTCACATGAAAATATAAAACTCACTGATAGGCTGAGGAGGCCCCCCAAGCCAGTAGACAAAGGTTTAATAACCAAAATACACAGAGAACTTAAGCGTATTGGCAACAAAAGGGTAAGTGATCCCATCTCAGGGTGGGAAAAGGACTTGAGAAACTTCTCTAAAGACGACAGGCGCACGGCCTACAGACACATGAAGAAATGCTCATCATCCTTAATGATCAGAGAAATGCAAATCAAAACTACTTTGAGATATCATCTAACCCCAGAAAGATTAGCCCACATAACAAATTCGTTTACATTTTTTGTGGAATTTTTTTCCTACCCCTTTACCTTGAGTCTCTGAGACTCTTTATAATTTAAATGAGTTTCTTAGAGGTAGCAAATATTGGATTATCTTTCTTTTTTCTTTTTTTTCCATTCTGTCAATCTATATCTTTTAAGGGGGACATTTAAAATGTTTATATTCAATGTAACTATTGACAATGATGAGTGAGATTTTGTTCCCGTCATCATGTTCATGACTAGTTGCTTTATATTCTCCCTGGAGTTGCTGTTTTACAAGAATTGTGAATTTTTACTTTTGAGCATTTTTACACTTGTAGGCATTGACTATTCTTTTCAGTATTTAGAGCACTTTTGATCATTTCTTGTAGGGCAGGGCTAGTGGTGACAAATTCCTTTAGGATTGCTTGTCCGGAAAAATTTTTATTTCTCCTTCATTTATGAAACAGTTTTGTTGGATATGAAATTCTTGTCTGACAGTTATTCTGTTTAAGAATACTAAAGATGCAACTCTAATCCCCTCTGACTTACAATATTTCTGTTGAGAAATAGGCTGTGATCTAATAGGTTTTCTTTTACAACTTATATGATGCATGAGTCTTATAGCTCGTGGGATTCTTCTCTTTGTTTTGGTTTTGCCCATACAAATGACCATGTGAACTGTTGATGTCCTAACTGTAATGAATCTTTAAGGAGTTTGATGACCTTCCTGTATCTAGCTGTATAAATCTCTAGCAAGACCAGGGAAAGTTTCCTACATTTTCTCAAAAAGTTATTTTCCATGCTTTTTTTGTTTGTTTGTTTTCCTCAGGGATAGGTATTATTCTTATGTGTGTAATTTTATATATTCACATGTTTCTCAGAGACTTTGCCCATTTCTCTTGATTACTTTTTCTTTATTTTTGACTGGGTTATAAAAGCCTTATTCCCAAGCTCTGAAAATTTTCTTTGGCTTTGTCTAGTTTGATGTTAAAACTTTATACTCTATTTCAAAATTCTCAATGACTCTTTCATTACTAGAAGTTCTGTTATTTTTTTAAAAATCTACCTCTTTAGTGAACTTTTTATTCATGTCTTGATTTTCTTTTGTTCCTTTGTGTTGTTTTCTGACTTTATCATCAATTTCATTGAGCTTACTTGTGATCCATATTTTCAATTCCATATCTGACACTTCAAAAATTTTATTTTGGTTTGAATCTATCATTGGAAAGCTAGTGTAATTCTTTGGTGGTGTCTAAACAGACTATTTTTTTCATGTTGCTAGAGGTCTTATGCTCATCTTTTCTCACCAGAAGATCTTCTCTCAAGTCAAAACAGATAGCTTCGCTGTTCTATTTCACTTGTTCTACTGCCAGTAACTGTAGTTTTTTGTTTGTCTGTTTGTTTGTTTGTTTGTTTGAGACAGAGTCTCACTTTGTTGCCCTTGGTAGAGTGCATGGGATCATAGCTCACAATAACCTCAAACTCTTGAGCTCAGGTGATTCTCTTGCCTCAGCCTCTCAAGTAGCTGGGACTACAGGCACCATCACAGTGCCCAATTATTTTGTAGCCTGAGACATTGCTTCATTGCCTGGGGAGTCCTCATCATAAAATATTCACCCAAACCAATTCCTTCAAGAGTTTTCCCTGCACTTTCTTCTAATATTTTGATAGTTTCATGTCTTTAATCCAGTGAGAGTCTACCTTAGTTAATGGTGAGAGGTGTGAGTTTAGTTTTAGTCTTTACAGGTCACCAGCCAGTTCACCTAGCACCATTTGTTAAATAGGGAATCTTTTCCCCACTGGATGTTTTTAATTGGTTTGTCAAAGATCAAGTAACGGTAGGTAGCTGGATTCATCTCTTGGTTCTCTATTCTGTTCCAAACGTCTACCTCTCTGTTTTTGTGCC